>VZTO01020713.1:9640-187460 GCA_013400615.1 Syrrhaptes paradoxus
GATGGAGAGTGGTCTAGCAATGACTTCCGCCATCTCCCTCAGCACCCGTGGGTGCATCCCATCAGGACCCATGGATTTATGGGTGTCCAGATTACTTAACCTCTCCTTAACCCAGTCTTCATCTACCAGAGCAAACTCCTCCTTTGTCCTGACTTTCTCCGGGGCTACAGGGGTACAGGGCTCCTCAGGACAGCCTCCGGCAAAGAATCCACTGACTTCAGTGGTGTAGCTTCAGGTTTGTAAACTATTTGTTAGCACAGTAAAACATAAATAAAAACTATTGTTCTCCAGAGACGAAAGAGTTCCATTGGCAAATGACATACTTCCATTTCATAAGCACACAGTTTTAGACAAATACCAATATACTTTGGGTAAATCAGTGTGTGTTTGCATATGCAAAAGAGCATCCAACTAGCTGTGATCTTCCTTTGCTCTCTCCTCTTTTATCTTCCCAGTATTTGCAAGCAAAAACAGGTAGGTGTTCTGGGGAAACCTATGTATCAGGTAGAAAATGACTGTGATTTTTCAGGATCTTCTTGCATTAGTATAACTTTTATTTTCATGACTATGCAACACCACGGCATTTCTTCAAAAAGGTACATTTGAGTAAGGATGAATCAGGAATGTGGTACTTGCAGTCCCTTAGAAATATTCAGAAATTGAGGAAAAATACTTGCCTGCATGTTAAGCAACCTAAAGGTGGAAAAACAAGTCCCCTCCACCATATTACAGCCTCCAAGAATAGTATAAGTAGGAAGACAAACTATTTGACAACAATTGTATTTTTAAAATTGTTGACGAGAGTATTTTTGCTAGTTTGCAGGTAGGTAAATTAAAATAATAAAACATTATAAGAAAGATGTACAGGTAGCATTTTGTTCTGTGGGAGTGCCTGAAGATGTTAACACAACTGTCTTCCTCCTTGACAGAACATCTCATGTGATAAATGCTGCATTTGCAAAGCATTGCATCAGCTTTTGTCTTGCAGATGGTCTATCTCACCTCCAATATATCACTGAAAAAAAAAAAAAACCTGCACCTTTTCATTCTCAAAGTTTTCTTTGTTCATTCAAGGAAAAACAATAGTAAAGCTTACGAACTGCTATTAAAAAAAAAAAAAGAGCTCTATGGTGGTGAAAACCTTGAGGAATTATACATACTCTTCTTATCCTTAAAGCTCAACACTTATCTTGTAGCACTTATCCTATTATACTTGAAGCATAAGTCATTCAACAGTACCATGCACAAGAGTTACCAAGGGATGTCCTACTGACAATAAGGCAATAGATAGTCCAAAATACATCGATGTTATCAAGGAGAGGAAATAGGTACATTCTTATTTCTGAAGCGAAGCTGAGTTTCAACAGTTTGGCTCCTCTGGAAGGCCACATCATTCAGCAGGAAGCAGCACGTGAGATGTTTAGGAACATCTGGCGGGTGTTGAAAGCACATTTCAGGACTCAATGTACCGTATCTAGAACTCGTAATACTGTAATCTCTATTTTTCCACCTCAGAGAATTAGACTGAGATTTTTATTTCTATTCAGTTAGAAATACAAAGCGTACCTCACTTGCAGACTGGCATTACATCATCTTTAAAAAGCCCTGTTAGTTACTAGCATGCTTACATATGGCAGTGTTTTGTTATTAATACACAATTACAACTTACTACAAAACAGTCAATAAAAATGTGGTTACTGAAGAGACATACAACCTTCTTTCTAGCTTCCAATTCTATCCTCAGATTGGTGGGGTTCATAAACACCACACCCAGAGCCCAACTCCGTTTCTATATTTACATACTGCTTAGGAAGCAATGGCATATATAACAAAATACAGCAGACCCATATAACACTTTCCACGTACACAGCAAGATCTTATTCCTGCTATGAGGATTGTAAAAATTAAATCAGATTAATAATATAGTGAACATATTTCAGGCAAAAAGCAAGTGTTTGTCTTTCTAATGATGCTTCCCAGTTCCCATTAAACCTAATTAAAAGGCACTGTCTGAGTTTCATTGGAATTCCATTACTGAGGTCCAATCCTACTCACACACAGCCCTTCCCCAGAGGCTCCAGAGCATCCTCATGTGCACAAAGCCATGGCACCTTGTCAGTAGGATCACAGCTGGGATGAATGGCTGATTTTACAGGAATGACTCCTGGTTATTTCACTTTACCAGATACCTAAAAATGAAGATTCTGCTTTACAGCATTAGGAAGCTTTGATACATCTTGGGAATTTTTCACATTTTCAACAATCAACCACCTAACTGGAATATAACTACACTTACAGATAGCTCCACCTTTTCAACAGATAATTTAAGGCCAAAAAAAAATCAACTTGTTTAATTAAAAAACAAACTAGTGGGTTGGACAGAAGGTGCATAGTCATTATTTGACTAATTATATTTTAAAAATCCAATTAGTTCCTAATTGCACTTACAAATTTAGGACCTAGTTCTGCAATGTCTACACTTAGCCCAAACTCACACTAAATACAGACTCAATAGTCTGCATGACTTGCATAAAAATAGCCAAGTTCTGATATTTTCATCTTCATTGTTCATCATTAAGAATGTTTTGCAAGAGTGCAATTAAAATGAGTTCTCGAAGCAAATTTTTTTTAATTGCATTTGAAGGAACAAAGACTATTAAAGAACAGATTAATACCCAAAAACTAGGAAAAAAGCAACAACACGCTGGGATTCAAAGTATGCTACTGTAACATAGACAATATTCTGCTATCTAAATTAGCAGCATTTCTACAGATAGCCATAATTCTAAATTAACAAATTAAAACTGCATACAACCTTTACAGTCAATATGATAAAGGGAAACTTATTTTCTTCAACTGCAAACAACAGATAAAAGGACTTGTAACAAGCTGCTAGAGGAACACACACTTCCAAGCTGCAGACTTATTTCACCAAAGTCAACATGAGTTTTGCCCCTTTCTTTAAATGGAGAAAGATAAGGGTCCACATATGCTCAAATGTACATAGTGGCAGCCACATAACCCTTCAAAACAGCCCCTGTGTGAATAAGGGCTTTTCTCCAAGTCTTTGGAGGACAGCTACTTCAACCTGCAGGAGCATCAGCAGAAACTCCTTGGTAAAAAAGGGTTTGCTACTAAACAAGTTGACATGTAGTCTTTTCGCACTTAACACCTAGGTTTGAATTTTAAAAATGCATTTTACCCTTGTAAATAGTTTGTGTGTTTCTACCACTTTCCTTTTATTATACTAAAGCTTTCCAAAACTACTGAACTTAAAATAATAATCTGGGTAAGAAAGAGCTCGCATGTCAGTTTCGCCCGGACCCCAGAAGTGTCAGGGTTTTGTGCGAGCAATCACATACTCAACTGAGGACATACATACATCACTGATTGCCTATAAAACCAGCCACTGAAATCACACTTCAATTTCTGTCTTTAATTACCTCTTATCACACATCCCTCTAACCACTGTCCTAAATTCCTCGATATATTTTCACCCTCCTCTGTAATTTCGCCTCTCCAACAATAGCTAAGTTCTTAAGTAACATCAGTAAATGGCAATGTCACCGTGACCTTGGAAGCATCTCTTTGGCATGTAAGATACTAATACTTATTATCTAGATTCAAGACAAAACAAACTCAAATCTGAGAGCATATACCTCTGTAGTATAGTGGTTCTTTTGGGGGTTTGGTGTTGGGTTTTTTTTTTTTGAGAATACTTTCCAACAGATGGCCAAGCTGGAGCTCAGTCTGGTGAAGTACAGCAGTACCTGGTACACCTGGTTTCAACCATTAAGCTTGTAAAGCCTCCTGATGTACTCACTGTTGCCTGCTGAGACACCTTACCAGGGAATGAAGGCCATCAGCAGTCATCACAAGGAGACAGATTTATTTCACCTGGTTTGTGTTTCTGCTACCAGGGTGAGTAATCCAGACTCACATCAGCTGAACCTTAAACCTGAAGATTCCATTTCAAAGCAATTTGGTTCCAGCCTTCACTTAAATATGGTCAAAGAACACTGAAAACAATAAATTTCCTGCTAAGTGGAATAAAGACAGAAGTTCTAGAAGCGCCTGTGACTCCAGAGAGAAGTAATGTTCATGACAGTTTGTCCTTCCTTCTTTAAAATAGCTTTAAAAAAAATCACACAAGAAAAAAAAAGAAAAATCTGAATGTGTGATAAGCCATCACTCAGGGAATTTGAACTTCAAGTTATCTGACAACATTTTCCCATTCAATATAAAGTCTACTTTTACAGGACCACCTCTGGCAAGACCTTGCTGGCGAGCTGTTTCATCACATCAGTGCTTGAACATCAGATCCGAAACACTAAAACCACATGTGAAAGGGTCCATAGCCAGAGACAGCCCTTCAGTGATCTGCCACCAAAACCCAACACAACCAGCTAGCAGCTCCACCACAGACCCTAAGTCAATTAATAACAAGCAATGACCTCATTAATACTAGACAAAGACACGTTTCACTGACAACACCACACCTTTGTGAAGATTATCCAAACCCTGTTATCCGGGGGATCCGTGTAATTTTGCTAACCCCTAGGTAATCACACCAGACAGCACAGTGGATTCAGATAATGCTGCTCCACAGCAGCACAGCCACAAAAACCCAACAAGTATGACTAAAAAGCAGGGTGCTGGAGCCTAGGTGTGACACTAAAGTGGAGCTCAGAGGCTGGAGAGAGCTGTGGGAAGCAAACAGACCCACTGGAGCTGCAGAGCACCTTCAGCTCGGGCACTCAGGGCGTGGAGATGGGACCTGTGATGAGCCCCTGCACATCTACAGGGAAAGCAGGTAGCAAATGTAGTCTTCTCAGCTTCATAAACTGTTACAAGGTTTTTCTCAGGCTTCTGAAATTTCTTTATTGCAACAGCTGTAACTCCTTCACAGGATAACTGCCAGGGAATCCAGGTCCATAAACTTCCTCAGGAAGAAACTGATCAGAAGCATAAACAAAGGAGATCGTACCCATTCCTGGCTTAAACAGCACAACCTCAAATGCAGGACTTCTCCCCAGTCCTACCACCCTCCTGGCTGGATTCCCTTCTCCTCACTTCCTTTCTCCATCTCAGTCCCATATCATTTCCCCTTTCTCTGTATCATTCTCTTCTCAGATTTTAGATATATCTATAGAATTACAGGAGTTGTAACCTGGCTGAGGACAGACTTGATAGTCTGGAAGAATTTCATTGTATTCCAAACCCAGAGAAAAGGTTTAGATAATTCAAATTTCGGTGGGGTTCCACCCCCCAGCCTCTTTTTATTCCTGATGTTATCCACTGGTCTAATAGAAGGATCCCTACAGCACCACACTAATATTTTATATTACCATGGCTACCATAACACTGCTATTAACACAACCTGTGACATTTTCCCAATTCTCTTATTACCAATGGTGAGCCTCAGTGCATTCCAAATTTCAATGCCTTCCACATACATTAAGCTTAGCATGCTCCACCAACTCAGATTTTCCTCCTGTAAAGGAAAATCAGCTTGGTATGGTCAGTAATTTTTGCAGTGTATCATAAAGTTTATCTGATGTGCAAATGTAATTCTCCTTCTGGATGTCTCACCATGAATCCCTTTTAGGTTGAAACCACTTGACTTTTTTTTAAAAAAAACAAAATGCCTTTTAAGTCCTAATTTGTGCTCCACTCACTTTTGATAAGACATGACATTATGATACAATGAGTTAGTTGATTCTAAGTAAATTTGATTTATCCCACTTTTTGGGCTGGTATGACTTACAAGGATGCTGCCTTTTAAAATGGGATTGATTTTAATGTAAGCTGACAGCACTTTTTTTTTCCTGTGAAATACTAAGCAAGGTAACTATGAAAACAAAACAAAGGGAAAATTAAAGTAAAATTTAAACACCAGAAATTAGTAATCATGAATAATTGGCACCTGCTTATCTCCATCGAGGAAGACAGAATGACAAATCAGTTTCCAGAACAATTCCACAAAACGTTTGAAAGTTTGATTTTTATTCATAAGATCAGATGCACACTACAGCTGCTGAAATGTAATCTGAACATTTTGTGAATGCCATGGAAAGTTCTTGAAATATTTTCCATCAAACAAGCACTATCACAACCACAAATCTTCATGTATCAAAGTAAAAGCATATGTACCCTTCATAAAACTGAAAGATTTTCTAAGAACCTTCCCTATCTGGCTGTTCAGGTGCCATTATATTGAATACTACCCTCTCTTCTTCGCAATATTCTTGTACCTTAGGATGCAGTGTTTTAAACGTGCAAGTTTGTGATGCTGCAGCAATACTTTTCTCTTCGGTAAGTAGTTATTTCTCATTTTTACAGCCTGAATCACCAGTGTAATTCTGATAGCTAGGTAGGAAAGGGACCCAAAACGTTTCATAGTTCCACTGAAGCAGAAATCTGTACCCCAGACCTAGAGGCATCCACACTCACCCAAACGAGTTGTAAGCAGTTAGTAAACAACTTAGCAGGTACTGCATACGTGATGGAGAGGAGCCGGATGTCTAACAGTGAGAATTCAATGCTTTACAGAGTTATATTTCTAGTGAAATGTAGCTAAATCCTCGCAGACCGGGTACAACAACATTCAGGTCTGTCTCATGAACGAGACCAGGCAGTTTTGAAGCTCAACGGCTAGAAAAAAGGCAACAGACTATTTTCTGATGAGCAGCGTTTTGTGCAGAGGTAAGAAAACCTGAGTCAGAGCAGCACACCGGCATTCCTGCACCTGAGCTGAACAGAAAGGGGACTTGGCAGAAAATATTCCATCCGAACATCTCCCAGGAAAAGAAGTCTGGTAACCGAACCAAACGCGACAAGAAACCCTGAGACTAACTCCGGCAAGAGAAACCGCTGTGATCAGAGACTTCTATGGAAAAAAAAAAAAAAAAAAAAAGAAGAAAAGAGTTGAAACTTCTGAAATTTTTCCACACCTCGGCTAAAGGGATCCTGAGCCCCTTCTCCCTCTGCACCGAGCTCCGCTGCCTAAAGACAAGTTTAAATATTGAAGTGAGTGCCAACTGGGCAAAATTAAACGCAGGAACTTTGAAATCCTCAGCACAGCGGAGGACACTTCGGAAATCCCCAGCACGGCGCAGGGCACCCGCCGCTCCAGCGGCACATCGCCGCCCAGCCCGGGGGTCGGTCGAAGACCCCCCAGGAGCCCGTTCCGCGCCCCGGGACGTGCCCGAGGGACCCCCTAGGAGCCGGTACCGCCGCTGCCGGGGGGGTGGTGGACCCCCGCAATTAATGCCGAAGCCGTAATTGAGAGCGTTCAGCCCGCATCCCCCCGTCCCCACGGGCTGGTCGCCGCTGTAGGCAAGGCAGCGCGAAACTTCCCGGAGAGAAGCCGGTACCGGCGGAAAGTTCAGCGGGCGGCAGCGCATCTTTCCGCACCCGTCCGCGCCTTACCTCCGCGGGTTCCCGCTGCCAGCGCCTCAGCGACGGGCGGTAATCCCCAGAGCGTCGCCAGGGTCAGGAGGAGCGCGGACATCGCGGCGGAGCGAGCCAGCCTGCCTGCTTCCCTGCCGGCCGCGGAAAGGGTGCGGAAAAAGGTGCGGAGCGGCAGCGCCGCCGTGAGAGCGGAGCCTCTGCGGGAGCCGCCGCCGCGCCCGTCACTTTTCAACGCGGAGCGCGGCTGCGGTCGCCTCACGCAGCGATCGGGCAGCGCGGGGCGCCGGCGGCCGGCAGCGCCGCGCTCCGCCTCCGACCGCCCCCCTCCCTCCCCGTCCCGCACCGCGCCCGCGGAGGGGCAGGCGCGAGGCAGCGCCGCGTGCGCGGGCGGGGAGGGAAAGGCGGGAAGCGCGCGGAGCCGCTGACAGTCACGCCTCGCTTGGTGGGTTTTTGTTTCTTTTTTTTGAAGATTTGAGGTAATTTTTTTTAAATTTACAAAGGCAAAGCTCAGGAAGGGCTGGGTGGCACGGTGGGTGAGTCAGCAAAAAGAAAAAAGATTAAAACAAATATAAATTAAGCAGCAGGGATGAAGGTGCCGTGAGAACGATGCATACTTCTGACTGTAAAGGAAAAGCTGACATCCGAGGCAGATCTCAGAGACTTCAGTTAATGATGCTTCTTGAAGTACGGGCTCTCGTTTTGTGTTTGATCCCCACTTTGCGCGGCAGATGGTAACTTTCATGTTATGTAAGTGTATTACCTTGGAATTGTCATGTAACACAAATATGGTTTGCTTATCACATTTTCACTTTTTTTAAATTTTTTTTTTCAAACCAGGCCCTTTAACAGAGGAAAGGTGACAAAGCTTTTACATCACCCTCAGATATTAGTTTTCTCCAAAGACAGCAAGGTGCTAAAATTGACTGCTGAGACCTTTACATTTCAAGGGTAAAGCCTCAGTCCTATTAACTTCGTGTTTATATTCCCCAACACGAAACCCAAATACCTTTTATACGAAGCAGTACAGCCAAGAGACTTCCAGGGGCAGAAAGACCAGGTGATGTTGAAGGACAGAACAATACACAACCTACGAGAAAGAGGAAATATTTAATTATTTCTGTCAAAATGGGGGAAAAACCTTGTGATAAGGTTGCCCAAGGACTGAAAAGCCCAGTTCTGGTCCCAGGGATTCCTGTGGGGCCAGGGCGTGGTAGGACTCACAGAGGGTTGCTGGTAGCTTTATTACTGCAAATAATTTACAACTGATGGGAAAAATCCAGTTGGATCAAGTTCTGCATTTATCTACTGTCTATAAAGCCTATACAATTCCCCTACAGTCAATTAGTATTTATGCAGCCATAATCCAGCAGAATTATAGATCCCAGTGTAGAAAACCTTTGCTAATACAGAAACAAGCAGATCTGAATTAAGGTGAAAAAAACTGGCAGAGCCCATGGTCTCAGAAATCAGTTGCTTTTATAACCAAAATGAAGTCATGCTGAGTGTCACATTGAAACATTATTCCACCAGATCTGTAGGTGAGATTGCTTTGGGTCCTTCTGCAAGCCACCAGAGCCACCCTACATGGCTCTTGTGCATTAATTATGATTTTAGTTGAGCAACCTTTTACATTTCAAATATGAAAATATGTAGATGCCAGAGCCAAATGAGAAAATGTGTGAAGGAAAACCAGGGAATTCCAAGTTGTGAGGAACTCCTGCTTAAATCAGTGACATTTCCCACATGCCAGGGCTGGCGCATGGTATAAAGAAACACATATTTGCATGTGAACATGCTGTCCCTGTATTCGCGGGATACAGAATTATCTTTACAAGGTAGCCTTCTTTCATCTTGACTTCTTGCATCTTCTGTAAAAGTCTTGAGGTCTGCAGAGTTACAAGTGGTCATACTTTCCCCCCAAATGTTATCTGCTAATTGGTGTGCTGCCCTTTTGTGCCTTCTCACAAAAACACCTTGACTCAAATCCTTCTTTTCAACCATCTGATGCTTTATTTCTATTTTTTTCCTTTTCGTTTTTATTCCATACTTACTTAACAACAATCCTCACTGCTCTTCTTGCGTGATTTCCTTTAATGATATGGTTCAATTTACTGCCCATTTTAAACATTGACATTTATGACAGTCTTTGAATAATTAATTGATCTTGCTTTCAATACTGCAGATCGCCTATGGACCTGAACTTATTAAAATATTTAAATAGTATTTATAATAAAAGTCAATGGCCTCCTTGTTTACAGGATATAAAGTGTCAATACAGAGTATGCAGTCAGAATTATGACTAAAAATGCAGTTACCTGAAAGTAATCATTTGTCAAATTACTGGCTAAAAATGTAGCTTGCTTTAAGATAGCAGTATGAGGCAATAGTTATCCTAGATGCTTGGTTTTAAAATACAGGCCTTTGAACAAATACAAGTTGACCTTTGATAAAACATTATCCTCAACTTCATTTCCATGAAACATCACTCGTTATGAAGTGATGGGATGATGAGATGTCTTTGTATGATGGGATGGGAAGACTCCAACAATACAGTAAAAATGAGTAACCAGCTTTCTCATATCTCCTTTCCACCTCAAAAAAACCAAAAAAAGCCAGGACCATGAGCTATATGAAAATTTTAATATATGTCTTCTATCAATAAACCTAAAAGTGTTTGCTGAAGTGACCGGAGACAGAATTCAAGCCAGTGTCTATACATACATTATAATTCAAATGCTTTAAGCAATCACCTGCTGTGTAACGTGCTTTTCCTATACCTGAGACCTGAGGGAAAAAAAAAAAAAAGGAAATGGTGATTTTAGCTGGATACAATTTCTGCATTTCCAGCCTTCCTGCCATTGTTCATATACACGTGATTTCGTTCTGATTTCTGCGTGGTGGGTGAACATCAGGAATCACAGGACTGGTAGCAGGTACACAGGTCAGGAACAAGATTGGTTTGTCAAACACTTCTTGAAGTCTCCAGCCACTCCCATTCGAAAGAACGGAAGCAGAGGCGTTGGGGATTTGAACTGAGAGCGGATACGGAGGAGAAAGACAAAAGGGAATTGAGCATGTAGAAATGTCTTTTCCTTGCTACAGCCAAAAAAAGTTAATTATGTAGGAGACTAGAGTGAAGTACTGCTGGACAGAAGATTCAAAGTTTTGTTAAAAATTTAAAAATGCTGTTAGAGATCTGTTTGCTCCTACAGTTCTTTGTAACTTCTTCCTCCTAGTCCGAGTTATTAACACTGACAAGTTAAATAAATGAATTCATCAAGCTATAGAATATTATGAAATCTCTTATTGAGATAAATTAAACAAAGTAGAACCAATCATTTGTCCTCGCTGTACAATACAACACAGGAATATTAATTACCAGCCAAAGGTAATTCTGACATTACTCGATATGAAACTACCTCGATTACATCACTGAAAACTGGATTTCACCATTACTTATTTATTGTATACCAGCCATGCCCTTCAGTAGGCATATAGGTAGGGACAGTTACATCTTGATTCCCCCAGTGCCCAGTGTGACAGGGGGTGAGTTAAGGGACGCTGCAGACATGGGGTGGTAGGTACGAAGGTTGCTGGCGATGTGTACGGCCATTTGGAGAGCATCGCAGGCGCCCGGCCGGGTTGCTAGGGGATGGTGCTGGCAGCTGGTCTGAAGACGGTCGGGTGCCCTGCCCTGTCCCACCAGACAGAGAAAAGTTGCCAGGCAGCAGCTGACACAGGAGCAGAAACAAGTAAGAAAGTATTTGAGAAGACTGAGAAGGGAAAAAAGACCCAAGATTAAAAAAAAGAACAAAAAACCCCATCCTGTCTGAATTCAGGGTTTTGCATTACAAGCTGTCCCTACTGGAGAAAACATCCCTAAAGGAATTTTTCATTACTGCAGTGCAACAGTGGTTTCATTATTACAGACTTTCTGACTGTGCATCTTCAACAGCTGCTGGAAAAGTTCTTCATGTGTGAGCTGTAATGTGTATATTTGCATACCAAGTGCCATGGATGGAAATTGCTGTCTGGCATTCAAGATGTTTGGCATGGCTTTAATACGTAAATTGAGAGGTATTAAAAAAACCCGTGAAAATGGATCACCATGAAGACCTGCGTCACAAGTGCACCAATAAATGGAGAAAGAAAAACCCAAAGTCCTAAACCTGGAAACCATTTCCTTGAGCTATTCCTAATCTCAATCTTCCGACTATCATAAAGAAATTCTGTTCTATCATTTTGCTTGAAAATGCTTGAGAGGTGGTACTGGACCATACACCAGTTCAGGGGAAAGGCAATGAACTGATGCAAGTCTGTTAAAGACAAGGCCACGAAACACCAGTTTATGGCACTCAGACATCTGCTTGGGACAACTGAAATTTTGCAGTCTAACTGGATATGCAGTCTAACTGGATATGCTTTAGTGAAGACACAGGTGGGGGTTCTTAACGCTGATTGCAAGGTTTGTTTCTCATAAAAATAGACTCATAAAAGTTATCAGAACAGAAAAGAGCTCATCGCCTTTTGAAGTCTGTTTAAAGGACAATTTATTAAGTTGCTTATATAACACAGGCCAACTTCCTTACCTGGCACCCTGCTGTACTCAGAGGTGCTGCACCAACGTGCACCAACGTGAGGGGAGAGATTAAATTTACTTCCAATAAGTAGAGTAGAAACTCCTTGTCCAAAAAATGATCATTGTGGCTGATGCTGAGAAAAATATGAAAAGTAGAAAAAAGAGAGAAAAATATCTGGTTAAATCTGTTTTAAACTCCCATGGTAAAATTCGTGTCCGGACCATGTGGCATATTAACCAGTTCAAAGTACTTCTTTCTCCAATTATATCCCAAAAAAAATACAGTCTAGCTCCAAGTACCATAATAAAATTACTCTTCAATAAAATGTGATCTTCCAAGAAAGCAGACACCTTGACTTCCTCTCACAAATACCCATGAGCACATCCTTAAAGTTAAACAAAAATTTATTCTACATCGTTAGTCCTGAAGGTCCGGTTACTGAAATTTAGACACCTAAGTACCTCTGCAGTACCTCCAAGGGGTGGCAGAGGTAGCCAGTCCTGTCGGTAGTAACTTTGGATTAATTCCATAGTTTATAACATTCACCCAGCACCTATTCAGATATCTACAGGAAAACTGCCTAAGGAGAAAACTCATCTTTTTTATTTATTAGGTCTCAATGCAACTAATTTATGAAATTTTCAATTTCGTCATGTAAGTGTTATGAAGTAAAGCGTACAGCTTTATCTACCTCTTTTATTTCCTAAACACGGCATGAGGAATAACCTAGTGGGATCTTTCTCAGTGATGGTGAGTGATTAAAATAATAATAATACATAATGCATAATGTCATTCAACAGAAGTCGTCATCCATTTCCACAATCTTCTATTAGGTTTCCATATTTTACTGCTCTCAAGGAACGTATGTTTGCCATTTGCCAGAAGTACAGAATCCAGAAGCAATATTTTAAAAACCCAATATTTTTTAAGACTTACGTCTGTCAATACTAAAATTGGAGATAACTTGTGCCACTTAATAAGTATTGTGAATGGATCCCATTATGACCTGTATCAATCATGTATTCACAATTGTGCAGCATATCATGAAGAAAAAGATTGTATACCATGCAAATAGGTGTGCCTATATTGACAAACCTATGAAACTCAGATTATCTAGCATGGAAATACATAAATTACTTCTCCTTACAACCATGAAACCAACTATAATAAATTTCTTTCATATCAAAAAAAGTAAAGTTGGCACTATCTGTTGTACATCAGCTCCATATACAAGAACTGTCTCGGTTTGGAGCAAAGCAGTGATATCACGTCACATTTTCTGATGTCAGGGGGTAATGGTACAGGTGCTTTTCCCAAGGGAAGCGCTCCTTTCCCATCCCAAACACACCTCCACATTGCTTGATTCATCAGTGTTATAAACTCACGAAATTTCCCCTTCTTGATAAATGTTGAGCACATGCATTACTGAAGAAGCCTGTACAAACACTTTCCTTCTGGCACAACTTTTTATTCTATGGAGAAGCTGAATTTTATTACTTAGCTGGGGTTTATCCCTTTGGCTACTGGTGCATCATGTCAGCCTCCGTCTCACCCCAGCAGCAGCAGTGCCCCCTGGCCAGGGGCGAGAGTTTATGCCCAAAACTTTGCTATCCAAACTTCCCTTAACATTTTCTTTAGGAGAAATTGGTATTATTTACCACTTTGAGATGTTTGGAAGATCATCTTGCCAATTGTATTCACTTTTACAGTATCTTTCTCCAAAATCTGTTGGAACAAAAACTTACAGGTCTGCACCACAGCATTTTAAAGATTAAATGAGCCTCCCCCCTCACTTCAAAGCAAATTATTGTGTGATGGCAGCCAGGTGCCCGAGCAGTATTTTCATTCTGGTTTTGGGCTAAATCTGATTAATCATAAAACAGATCAAATAAAGGAACATCTGGTACAAGGTTTTTGCCATTCAGATAAAGGCCTTACAGTGGCATTCCAAATGACTGCTGTGGCAAACAGCCATGACTACAACAGTAGGCAAAATTTTCCTTTGTGGCAAAAAAAAAGAAAAAAAAATTGAATAAATAATTGTTTCACTCAATAAAATCAAGAACAGAGTGTGTGACTGTCATTATAGTTTAAAACAGACCCAAAAACTCAGTAGGCAAATAATAATTGTATCTACCATTGAAACACAGTGTTCTAAGTACCTTGTTTAGAATTTTAAAAATGCAGACAAACTCCACAGTCTATGCAATGCTTTTACGCTTTTAGCATAATCAAGCTCTGAATGTCATTTAAATGCACCTTTTAATATCACTTTGTCTTTCATCGGGGAATAGTAAGGCTGCGACAAAAAAAAAATGTTTTCATTTATTTGACTCACTTTTCTTCTCTTTATAAAAGGTAATGTGCAAACGAGCCCCAGGGTCTGCCCCATTCTGCCGCAGCGTAATCCGGCAGGTTTGGGAGGAGGAGGATCTGTTTGCAGTCCTTGAGTGCCCCCCATAGGCTACTGCGCAAATAATAGTTTTAAACTACGCATAACATCCTTCAGTCTTGGGGAAAAGGAGCCTAAAACCTTCAAAAGAAACAGATGCCCCGTAATCAACATATAGCACACAAAGAAAAATTACAGTGGTTGACATTACTCTAGTGCCAATCACTATTTACGCTGTATTTTACTTTTTGAAAACTGTGTGTTTAGGAGGAGTTAAGTCTTCCATTAATTCTAAATATAACTTGCTTAAATGTGGGAATTTAGATTAATAAATTGTTTTCACTCATAGATATAACCTACTTTAAAAAGCAGAGTAGTTACTTTTCCAACTGCATTAACAAAGAATTCAAGATTTGTAGGAATAGAAACTGCAAAGGAATACTGTAACTTGCAGTGATATAGTTCTCAAAATAAGAGAATTGACACAAATTCATATATTTTATTAGACAATAAAAAGTAGTTAATTATGATACATAGTTAGAAAGTGGAGATTTAAAAGTTATGTTACTATTCTCTCTTTTTATAACTGCCTTCCACCTGTCTTTGTCAGGACATTAAAATATACTGTCCTTTTTTCTGCCAGTTGACTTCAGAGTAAACATGGTGCTTGGTAGCTAGTGAAACTTCACGCATATGACCTTGGGGGTGTCAAATACCTCCTTGTCAAATACCTGCCTACCTTTGGAGCATCTTACGCATGCATAAATGTGCTTATGGAGCGTGAAGAAGGAAGGTGGCAGAAGGGGCAAAGAAAAGTACTGGGGAAAAAAATAAACTGTGATATTAGAAAAAAAGTTCAAGAGATGCAGTCATTGTGAAACATGTTACAACATGCTTGACAATGGAACAGAAACCCTCTGAGGGGTTAACTCCCTCAGGCTTATTCAGCTAATGCTGTTAGGGAATCACAGCATTTACTCTTTAGTGTCAGTAGATGGAATAACAATGAAACTCAGAAATTGCTATGTGGAGGAGAAGAGGAGCTAGAGATGAGAAAATACAGTGAATGATGCTGAGTGAAACAACAAGGTATTGAAAATTTGAATTCAACTTCTGAATAAAGATCACATACATCTCTATATAACTTTTTCCTTATAGCAGAAGCAGGTAGATCTGCTATCTGTGCGAGCGCACAGATGAGAATAGCATGGCTATATACATTAAATTTAATTTCTGTGCTAGAACTGCAGAGTGACTCTTCCTATGGAATGCCTTTGACTCTCCCCAGTTTGAGGTCCAACTCATTTGCCTTCCCTTGCAGGGACGACTTTTTTGATCACTTGGACATGGCTGGTCTAGTGGGACACTCAGAAGCTTGTTTCCCTTCCCAAGCTCTGCAGTGTACACTGAGTAGATCTGGAAGAAGTTTCCTTTAGCAAGTTGCTATGTGGTCCTTCACTGGTAGTACTTTTACAATCACTGCCTGGGGCTTTAGATAGATTCCTCTTGAAAAATGTGGTTATAATTCAAAATGCTGATTTGCTCCTCTTCCCTTCTCCCTCACTTCTCTGAAAGATGGGTATCCTCCTCTGGGCAGTAGAAATTCAGCTGTGTTCTTTACCTGGGATGAGGTTATAGACAGTCGTAGTGGAGGAAAACGAGTAGAGCGACAAAAGACCTTTATGATAAACTGATCCCATTTTCCAGTAAACCTGGTTCATGTGGACACGCACTTCAATCACCTGAGAAGCTCTCTCATGGCTGTATGCTATATGTCCATCTAAAGAGAAAGCAGCAGCAGGTTGTGTGCTCATACAGAAACAAAAGGGCACTCAATATTAGGTAACATCCGATGCCAGTTATGTGTGCAAAATAACTTCAAGAGCTTCCAAATTTTTGTTTTGTCCTGGGGTCACATGTTTGATACTGGAACAGCAGCAAAAGAGGGCAGGTGATATCAAAACACACGCGTATGTCTGTGACTATGAGGAACCTGGCCTGAGATACTTAGACTTCACTTTCAGATCTAATTACAAGCATTTGAAGATGGACCTGCTGTTCTCAGCCTTTTTTCCTCAATGACAACATGACATCTCTTCTCCCCACCTGTAGGAAAATGGGACTGAGCTGCTCTTCTCCATGCAAGAGGGACACAGTTCAACATCTGTGTGTACATTTTCAGAGGGAAGTCAAGGATTCCTGTCACAGAAGTCTTAAAATAAAATTGCAACAGGATGAGAGAGGAATTTCTTTCATGGATAAATAACTAACAGATAAGAAACAAAAGGTATCAGTAAAAGATTATTTAATCAGTGGAGAAAGTGCAAATCACTCGTGAGTCCCCAAGGAGACTGAGTATTTCTGCAATATCATATGCAAGGAAGACATCACTTACATTGTGGTTTACGCTTTTCTGTCTTAATATGCACAGAAGCCTTGTGTGCACCAGTAACCTGGTGCCCTTCCTCTGAATAAGAATGGAGGAGACTGAAGAAGAGTGAGTAAATTATACAGGGAACAAGAGAAGACAGAAAGGGTAACTGAAGAAATGACCATTAAAGAGAAATGTGCTGGCAGCTGGACTAGTGGTTCTGGTGGAAGCCTTCTGCAGCTGATCTTAAAAGCTTGTTCAAATCAAGAAAAAAGGGAAGGAGAGGCAGGAATGGAATGACTTATCTGACAGAAGGGAAGTGTTAAAAAGCCAGTGACCAACAGGAAGAATATTGAATGAAGAGGTCCTGCAGCTTCAAAATCAGAGCTTATTTATTTCTTTATCAATAAGGCTTTTTCTTTCTAGTTATGTACATCCCAAAACTGGCACCTGGCCATACTTTAAGATGACAAAAATAAAATTACAATAACAGATTCCCCCCCATCAACTTCTACTAAGCACTATTTCTTAGGCCGTGTACGCAAAAATGAAAAAAAAACCAAACCCAACACCAGGGACTGTATCACTTTTCTCAGATTAAGCAAAAGTACCTGCAAATCTATAAACAAGGAAGGAGACACAACTATTTAACAAATACTCTTATTAAATGCACTTTGATAGAAAGCTTAATTTAATCTTTCTGAAAAAATCTACAAGTATAACGCTGTAGCAGGACAAGTAGCTGGGATTATTTGAAACGAAGGCAGGAAGATCTTGTAGTGCCCTATGGCAATCCATCTGGGGAAGATTTCAAAAATATCCAACACTTACTTTAATATAGTCTGTCCCAAAGGCAAAACTATTTGCTTTTCACAAGCATTTTTATGAGCTACATCTTAAAAGTAATCACTGGCAGAGATAATTTATTGTTAGCCAGAGAGGATATTGAAAGGCAGGGGAGCTATTAATCATCTATGCAGATATGGGTGAGATCCTGGCCCTATGGAAGTCAATAGTAAAATTCCCATTGACATCTGTGGAACTGGGCTATTACTCTGTGTGCTGGAGGTTTAAGTGTTTGCTCTATCTACTAGGTCAAGCTTCTCACTTGCATAATGGGGCTGATTTACACAGAGTTACACCAAGTTTGACCGAGGAAATATCTCCAATTTGCTGAAATGAATCCTTTTCTGCAAGAGTCACTGCTTCTAACATTAATAGCAGGAATTGTTTCCGTATTACAAGATCCAGGTATGCTGTGAAAGTCTAGATATGGAGACTCTTTGTTTGTAAAGAATTGCAAGGAGGCTGTGGTTCAGATCCTGTTGGTGAGACACTGCCACGCTCTTCCTAGCAAGTCCATCTGTATTTAATTTTGCATTCCCTGGTAGAAGTTTGCAATAGAGCTGTCAGCTCTTATAAACCCACAGCAAGTCCAATAAACAGTTTCAGAAATACCCACACTTGAAATGCTTACATACAATTACATATGTCCTTCAGAATAATCTATGCCTTTTATGTAAAGTGGGGACATGAACCCCACGAGTTAACTCTGCAGAAAAAAAAAAAAAAAAGCAAGCCAGAAAAGAATACACAGGTTTAAGCAAGCTATTCCCTTTCCTGTTGGAGATGATGATGTGTTTCATCGCAGAACACTTGGTGACATTATGCCACCTAGACATCACGATCAACATGCCCTCACTTCTGCTCAACATTTAGATTCTTTGTGAAATGTGTTGCCAATACTTTACACAGCTCCATCTCCACTGCAGCCATAAAGGATGTGATCAAATTATTTCTACCTGCTTGTAGACAAAGTGCTCTGGAGGCATCATTTTTAGTCTCAGCCCAGGGGAACAGAAGTGATTAAACAATTGCTCTTTAAAAATAGCATCACACATCACCAACAGTCCATCTCAGAGTCAGTTGCAAACTAGCAGCAGCAAAGATGTTTGTTTTTACCCTCTTCTGGGCTGCCATGGCAGCCAAAATATTCCCTTTCTCTGATTTGATTTGTTCTGAAAGCCCAGGTATATTTGTTTTCCTGAGCAAATCCTTATGATTAATAATAGTAGGTGAGAGCCATTTTGTGTGCTTTATTTTAATGAATAAAACCCAGAGTACAGGGAGGTTTGTGTTCAAACAAGGCTTGAACAAAATTCAGTGAGGGGTTTTTGCTTTTCATGTGTCTTTTGTTTGGTGTTCAGGATTCAAACCTGTAGTACCACACACTAAATCCCTATACGGGAGAATAAGGGTCTGACCCCAGTGATGGATTAAATCCCTCTATCAAGAATATTTGGAACTGCTACGTTTTGTTCAGAAGCATAGGGCTGATATGAGGAATGATAGCCTTATCTATATATTTTTTAATGCATATTCAAAACAAGCTGAAAAGCTGGAGCTCTCTTAATTAAATCATAAATAAATATGAGATTTCCTTCCTTTAAAGCCCAGCCTGCTGCCTGAGCTCAGACTTTACATACCTGTCAGAGTTTGATCCTGCAGGTTCAGCTCGCTGAACCCTGTAGTCAGCAGCTTGAGTGATACGCTCAAAGTGCAAGATCTGGTCCGGTGCATAGAGAATGAGATCTATTTAACAAAATCCTGTCAGCCTGGGGCCTTAAATTCAGGTTCAAGAGATGCTCTGGCCTCCTTCCCAGGGCTGCGGGATGTCAGCCCTGGCATTCGGCACCGTGATCCCACTTTCTGTGACCTGCGTTCCTCACGACCACCTCAGGAAGAAGCGTATGCTCCTCTCCAAGGAGGCGGGCAGTGCAAGGTGAAACCCACAGCTTCAGGGGTCGTCTGAGTTTCCTAAAGATCCAGCCCCACCACATTTTCCTCTGGGGGAGTGAGCGCACGGAGCAGCCAAGGAGCTGAGGCAGCGGGTCTGGCCGAGCATCAAAACCCACCAGGAGCACACCCAGACCTCAGAGATTTTGGCATGCGTTGTTCTCCCTACACTTAGGTCCTACGCATGAGCTGCGTTCTGTCTGTCGCCTGTCATACTGCGGCTGGCCACCCATCCATCCCAAATTTTGGAGGGGAGATGCTCCTGATTATGGAGCATATGTTGCCCTTCCCTGTTGCAGTGCAGAAGGCAGCCAGCGCAAGCAGAGGTGGGCGGTGGATGGCACGGGAAGAAGCCGAAAGGCAATCCAGGAAATGTGATCTGTGTTCGGCACGCAGAGAGGCATCAGATGCGAAAAGCATCGTAATTATGACAATTCAAGACAGAAGTAAAACTGCCTTCCTGATTTTGCAGAGTACTGATAGGAAACACAACCCGCTAAAGCTGGAGCATAGATGGAGCTGGACTGCCAGCAGTAAGGTCATTCAAGGGGGAATGCAGATGGGGCAATACCCATGTCCTGCTTTCCACTGGATGCTGGCTTTGTGCTAAAATTGTCAGGCATTGCCTTCGGTTGTCCCACTCATTTAACAGTTCCTGCAGGAGAGGTCTGAATAGCATGAAATTAATCTAGTGAAAAGTATGCATCGCTGGATCAAATATTCTCTGTTTGTCCTCGCTTTTTCAAAGAGCAGCTGATTTCAGTGCCTGTGTGGCTCTATAAAATAGCTGTGAAGGGAAAGGGTTGTGATAGTATGTTCCTCTGGCTTTTCCATGCAATTCACAAAAGCCTTCTCCACTTTACCAAATATCTATATCCCCAGAAGGTAATCACAAGCCAATACTCATGTACACTTCTTGAGCACAGCAATTTCCTTGGAGGGGAATGGGGTTTCCCAAGGGAAGTGACTAATCCTGATTTTCTTGTCAAACAGCAAAGAGTTGTGAAAGCAAATACAGATTCAGATGTCAGCTTCACATCCCTTGCCTTGTGTTAACTCTCAGTAATGCCTGACCCATTCACAGCCTGTAGGAAGAACTCTGCTGCTGCTGCTGCTGCTGCTGCTGCTGCTGCTGCTGCCTGCCTTGCCCACTTGCCTTGCCCACCTGCCTGCTTGTCCCTCAGCTGTTAAAGACAATGCTCATCCCATTGTGTGGTAGAGAGAGTTGTGAACTTGCCAGGAGCTTATAAATGCAAACACCTGAGCAACACCACCAGGACAGATTGAAGAAGACATGGTGACAGCCTGAAGAAAAGGACTGATTAAGGGTAATAGCTACCTTTTCAAAGTGGGAGAATGCTGAAGCTTAGTGTTGTGGTTTGACCCACATAGACGCAGCAAATACCATGCAGCTGCTCACTCACCCTCCCCATTCTTGGGGAGGGGGAGAGAATTAAAAGGGTAAAGGGAAAAGAGACTCATGGGTTGAGATAAGAACAATTTAATAACTAAACTACAACAAAACTGAAAATAATAGTGATAATAATAATAATAGTAATAATAATATACAAATATACCAATGAGCAATACACAGTGAAACTGCTCACCACTTGATGACCAAGGCTCAAGCTGTTCCCAGCTAATTATCCCAGAGCAGGGAGAGTCCTGAAACAACAATCACAGAAAAGACATCAGAGCCCAAGTGTCCAAGAGACCGAGAGCCGACTGAGAGATCGAACAAGAGCAAGCGAGAGCAAACTTCTGGACAAATCATCTATATACTGGGCGTGACGTGCATGATATGGGATACACCACTGGCCAATTTGGGTCTCTATCCTAAACTTAAGTTTGAATCCTACCTTGTAATGGGGGTTGTGCTGCCTTCCAGCTTCTCCTGCCCCTGCAGACATGGGCACAGCAGAGAAGCTGAAGAGTCCATGACTGTCCTGGCAGAAGCTCTAACCATCCGTATGTGATCAGCCTTGTCCTAGCACAAGTCCAAAATACATCCTCACACTAGCTACTGTGAAGAAAGTTAACTCTGTCCCAGCCAAAACCAGAACAAATAGGTATAATTTTGAAGTCAGACCATTAAACCCATGCTCTGCCACTTGCTATACCAGTTTCAGGCACATTAAAAGATGCTGTGGAATAAGTGTTCATATGGTGAAGTGAGAGCATGCATCTGTACAAATGCAATGTTTGGCAAAAATGGAGGCAGAGAGTGGGCAATTAGCTAAACATAGTTTTATGCTACACTGAAATACTCAACACAGGGAAATAATTTTTTTTTGTGTACAGTCTTCAAGTCCATGCCGGATTTACTAGCTGAATTTAGGCTTATTTTTCCCCTCACTGTTCCTCTGTTAGAAATCTCACAAACTTGTTGTAACAGATTATATAATGGCTTTATTTTCATGTGGACAGAATCACTTTAGTACTTGGAACCCCACCCCAATTCCACCATCTTGCTATCAGGTGAATATACATGCTGTCGTGATGTTTTCTACATTAAGTTGCATCCGTTAGGCCAATTCAGGACACTTACTGTCAGCAACACAGTACACAAGTTTCAAATAAGCTTTCAAAGCAATCAACAATTTATAATTTATTTATGCATCCTTTTTATATCTAGCTTAACATTTAAGCATTAAGATAAAAAAAAATCTTTGAGTTTACTATTGCATTTCATGCTGCATAATTAAAAGTATGAATCTTTTTTGTTTGATATATAAAACTCTTGTGATGGGGTGTAATTCAGCTGACATTTCTGCTTTTAGTACATCTTTACTCCTCTATTTCACTGAAGGGAGTGGGAAAAAGTAGGTGTGTATCCTACAGTGCTTTTTACATTTTGGAATTCATAACCCTCACAGGACAATAGCATAGATGATACATCGTCAACTTATGCATCATTTGCTGCACATCCCTGACACTGACTGAAAAGCAGCTTTCCTGAATAATCCCTTCACATGGTCAGACTGGAGGGACTCTGCTGCCCTAGGCAAAACTCCTCTTTACCAGTCACCCATACAAACCAGTACTGCATGCTTTGCCAGAGCTACTCTCAAGACTTTTAAGTTCACCCTTTTCCTGTCACCCATGTTACATCTGCTTTTCAGAAACAAGGCTACTACCATGGCTATTTTGTCTGAAAATGGAAAAAACATTAGTTCTGCTCTTTCCCATTTGTTTTTTTTTTTAACTCTTACTGCCCACCCCACTTCTCATTCCCATTGTGACTCCCGCTGGCCCAGCAGAGGCTAACAATGGAAGAAAGATGCAAAGGGTTGCCACCCTGCAGAAATCAGTACACCTGAAAATGTCAGGCAACCAAAGCTAGTCCTTGTTAGGTACAGCAGGAACCATGAACACTGAGGACTCACCTGGACTGCTGTCTTCACAACAGAGCAAAAGCAAAATGAGTGAGAGTGGTTTGCTGTATATATTGGTGGCTGTTGTTTGACAATGGTGGAATTATATTAAATGTAGAAATTTTGAAGTTAGAAGATATCTCGAGAGAAGAGAAAACCTTGACCCTTTTGCAGGTTAAAGAAACAAAAAAGAGATCATGGAGAACAATATCTAAAACTAACACCTAGGAATACTGGGTATCAGAGAGTTATTTGGTGATGGAGAAGAAAACTTATTAGATATGAGTTCCGGTAATGGCTTTCTATAGCAACCACAGAAATATGAGATCTTGGCAAAAGGAAAAAGAGAAAAAGATTTCTTTTGCCTCTACTGATGAAGACAACAATTTTTCCTTGAATAAGGCTTGGGAAAATTATCAAAAGCCGTTATTCATAACATGCTCAACAGGGGAATATGAAAATATCTTATAATGAAATAAGCAGGTGTCTTATTCTTGCCCAGTATTCTTTCCTTTCCCACCTAATGATAGTGAGAAGAAAAAATGGTTTAATTATTAGTTTTACTTCTTTGCTGAATAAAAAATGGCTTTACTGAGAGGGCTTTGCATTTTGGGTCTTGTTAGGAAGTCAGTACACACCTGTACAATAGTATACTGAAGGCCTTAGATGAGAAGATTAAAATGTGCATTAATTTCAAGACAGAATTTGCATGTTCTGATCCCTAAATTACAAAAATATAGCCATAGCTATGGCAATTATATACTTTTTCTTTACCAAAAAAAAAAATATGCTAAAAAGTGAATCCAGAAGAGTAAAAATTCATCTCACACCTCACCCAAAGTAAACAGGAAAACTCTTGTTTCTGCTTAAATTCTGAAGATGCTTAAATAATAGCTCTCTTTTATATTCAGAGATATGCTTGGTTTAGTTTTGTAGTTCTTACAGACAAATCTTATTTACTTTGGGTCTAATGATGATTAGTTAACTTATAATTCACTTCAACCATATTTTAAATTTCAGAGAAATTAATATAAGGTATGAACAGAAAGATGAGAAAAAGGAAATCCCGAGTCCCAAGCTTGAGCCTGCCACTTCCTAAATGCTTTGCACTGATTGCTTATAGCTCAGACATGCAAAATTTCTGTTGATCGTGTCCTACTACTGAAGGATCCGGCCACCTTCTTTCAGCCTCTTCATCTTGGCACCTGTTTTCATGCTTTCTGATTGCTGCCCCAGCCTATCCCCATTATTCACTTAGATCAACCCTTACTCAAACAAACAAAAAAAAAAGATTGCAGCCCTAACAGATTTGCTGCCACCTTACTCAGTCCTGTCTCCCATGCCCTGGTGTAAATTCATGTACACCATGTTTGTGCCATGGTTTGCATCTTGTTTGGGTCTTGAGATGCCACTAATAATAGACATGAATACTGACAGTAATAACAAATCAGTCTACAGGAAAGAACAAGGCTTTTTCTTTTTTTACTTCACCATTTGAATTTCTGTTGTAGTCAGTAGCACCAAGGGCTTCAGTTTCCCATTGCAAATGTCTCAGCTCAAAGGCAGCGCTGTGTGAGATTTATATACAGCAGTTATAAAGTATTATTTTTAGACATTTCTCCAGCATTACAACATTTCATCCAAAACCTAAAGTTGCATAAAAGAGCACTCAAAATGTAAACCTTAAAATGCCGTTTTAATAGCATCCTCAGCTTGGCAGCAACCCAGCATAGTATTGCTCCACTCCCATACCAGTAAAAGCAATAAACTATGTAAAGTCTGTGGGTGGGGGAACACAGTCAGGAAGCACCTACACATAAATACTGGTTTCTGCTCTGCCCACCAGAAGTGCCAAGAATGTCCCATTCACAGCTTCTGCAGTCAAAGCTTCAGTCCCGCAAATGAGGATTTAATCCACACCCCGGTATTGGGGTGCATCTGTGGTATATGCCAAAACTGGTTTGCTAGGTTTCTTTGGACCTGATGAGCCAAGAATTACTAGATCTAAAACTGGGTTGTATTCAAGATAAACATAATGAATTAGGAGCATATTGGCAAAAGCAGCTACATTTGAAGAAAAATGGCAACCCTGGCCCAGGAGTTCTGATTTATTCCCAGTACCCGTCTGTCACATGAGAAGTGTCAGATGAAACACTAGAGTCACCACATTCCTGCCTCTCTCCTGCCCTAAACACCTCCCTATCCTCACACAAAAAAAAAAAAAAAAAAAATAGAGAGGAGAGAAAAAAAGTACTGTTGGTTCAAATCTGAATTCCTCACAATTTTATCCAGTTTATTCTGTGCTGCAGAATGTGCTTAGGTATCAGTTATCTCATTCGTGCAGAAGTAATAGATTACCATGTAGTACCCAAGTGTTCGTGAAAAAAACAAGCCTCTTTGATGTCTCAAAATGGCATCTTTCAGGTTGTGGGTTTTTGTTTTGTTTTGTTTTGTTTTGTTTTTCTCATGGTGTTCTTCCCTGTTATCTCTGATAAGGCTCTGTTGATCAGAGTTATTTCCATGTATATCTGATAGCTATTTATGGTATGAAAAATAAGATGTATGGGAGCAAGACATGGAACCAGAGCTCCTTCCTACTAACCGAAAGCCATAAATGTCAAACTCAGAAAATCACGTTCTTCCCCACTCCTGATCCTCTGTCAAGTTGAAATAGGAGAAACCCAGTGCATTGAGTTTTTTGGTTCATACTTCTGAGGCACTCAACTTTTAGTCCAAGTTCTTAATGCCTACAGCTTTGAGTCCTGGGATTTCTCACCATTTTTAATTTTAGACTTAAGTGACTTGTGGCCATTTAACAAGATGTATTTGCATTTCCGCAGGTTGTCGACGAACGTCTTCCTGCTGAGCCATCCTCCCTCACCATCTTGAGAAGACAGGCCTTTGCATCGTAGCAGCACTCAAGAGCGCTCACAGGTCCCATGTGTTTGCATGTGAAACCAGTTTCTCTGAATTTCATTCTGCTCCTACGTAATGGCTCCTCTGCCTACTGCAGTGTAAAATTAACTTCAAGGTGAGAGCTTAAACTGTGTGCATCGGCATAAAAAGAACACCCCCCCCCAAAGTTATCAGCAAGAGTATATTGTAAGAGATTATGCTGCAGAAAAATAGCTGCTGCTGCTCCTTCCATCCCATTTCTGATGCAATCTCATCTCGATTCATGTTGCTCAGATTTGTTTAAAGGAATAAGGTGAAATAATATTGCAATAGCAATAGGCAGTCGTGATTCAACTTACACCTTTGTCTTCTGCTCATTAAGACAACCCGAAAATGTTAGCAAATTATTATTTCATTAGCATGTGTTCAATTTTATTGACATATTTTAAATTTATGCAAGGTCTTGCTACGTTGACCTTATAGATGCCATCCATTAATAGTAACAATAAATTAATGTAAATCTGAATTTCAGGACAGGACCAAAACTAACGGGTTCTATTGGTAGAACAATGTTAAACTTAGAAGTAGGAAAAAAGCACCCATGGTCACTGCACATATTTATAGCACATTCCTGGACAGGATGAGTATGCACCAATGAAGAACATAGGTTTGATGACGGTGATTTTGAAAAGCCACAACTGTAGTTTTATAGAATTACAAAAGACTGTACTGAGCAATGTCAAATATAGCTCCCTATATAAAATGTTGTTAGTTTGTCTTGTCGGTCTGCATGTGTATTTTTATGTGCATCATTTTTATTCCCTTTCTCTTTAAAGGTCTCCCTATAAAGGCTTTATGTTTCTGTGAACTTTCTCAAAGTTAACTGTTAAGACAAAAGGTTTTTTAATCTACCATCATCTTCATCCTCTCTCTCCCCCTTCTTCTCTTGTTTTTCCTGTTTATTAAGCAGAGATTTCAAGATATTTTCTTTTACTGCTCCCTTGCAGTGATTTTGGAAGAAACTCCAAATCAGAATAATCTCATTAGCTAGGCTGATAACTTTGCATTCACGCTGTAATGGAAATTTGGAGTTACATCAAGTTTATTTCAAATAACCAGTGATCTCCTATAAAACTCAGCAGATTTGAAATGGAATACTGGGTTATTTTACATATTTTTTATTTGAAAATATTTACAACAGCAATACAAACCCAAATCAAAAAAATAAATCTTTAAGAGCTGTTATAAATACGTAAGATTGCTTCCTTAGTTTTGATTTGAAAAGCTTTTCTATTTTTACTCCAAGATATAATTCACACAATTTAGGAGTTATCATAAAAGAAGTGGTTAATAGATTTTTGTTTTCCCTTCATTTAGTGTGAAATAGGGAGCTGTAGGCTTTGTCCTTTAAATCATGGGGTCTGCTACATGAAACCTACAAATATTCTGATGTTTCCAAAACAAATAACCTCAAAACCTAAAAATTAGCTTAAAAACTCAGAAATCAGCCTGAGGGAAGCTCAAGGAAATGAATAAAAATATCCAGAAGGAATTAGAAGCAACACTGGAGAGACAGTAATTGGGTTGACTTTAGGCTAACTAATTCACGCGCTAGAAGTCTCATGATTTTGGGGATTGGGTTTTTACTTTCAATGTGCTTAGACTTAAGTTCTTGACCATACTAGATGTATGCCACTTATACTCCATATTTCCTACACTGCTTTTTCTCATTGCCAGAATATATATACACATACATATATGTATGTTTATGTATATGTAATATATATATATTTCCAAATTTATATGGAAAAGACCTTCTTTTAAATGAAATATGCAACAAGCAAACTACTACAAGCCAGGAAAGTCATTACTGCATGAGGTAGGCAGGCTGCAGTCCTTTGCTCATATGTGACATTTTCCTGGCAGTTGTGTGACACAGGAGCTAAAAATTCTACTTCAAATATGGTACTAATGACGCCTTCTTGACCATTAAAAATAAGTTACACTACCCTGCCCTTTTAGTAGGGAAAAATGCACTCTGGTGCAGTGTAGTTAAATTCTGAGCATTTAGCCCAAGGTAACACAAAAATAAATTCACTTACTTCACTAAAGTAATGTCAAATCTACACTGGAATAACTGAAAATAAGCATTTTTTGGTTGAACTCAAAATTTCTTCCTAAATGTTGTTCAAGGAGATCCCATATTTTCACCCAACACCATGTAGAGACAGCTTTTTTTCCCCTTTTGGAAAAAGAAAACTTTCCCTTGCTGTATTAACTACCTAGATATTCGTACAGTCAGCACAAATTACTGGGATGACTCTGCCAAACAGAGATATATCTGCAGTCAGCAGTCTTTTCTCCTCAGATGTCAGTGGTCATATCAAGAACGTAAACAAGATTAGAAATTAGGCTGAGAAGAAAAATAACAGCAACAAACTCTAGTACTTCCAGTAAAGTAAGAGCTCACCTTCCTGGGAAACTTTCTAGAATATTTATGTAGCTTCTCCATGACTAGAGGACCTGATACTGTATGTGTGTATGTGTAAATATATATATATGTGTGTGTGTATAGCTTATGGGTCCTCATGCAGCCAGTGCTTTGCAGGAAAACTTATTGGCACAACCTTAAATGAGATTCAGATCTTGAGCTACTTGACCAAGCTAATGGGGGAAGTTGGAGGCAGATGAAGGATTTGTACCTCATTTTTCTCAGTGCTGCACTGCTCTTCCAGAAAGCAGCGATGAGGAGGCACTCTGTAGGGTGTCTGGAAACCTATAAGAGGAAAAGGAAGAGTCAATATTGAGAAAACTGAACTGGAATTTATGCTTTGTAATTAAAGAGGATGTTTGTTCCCCAGACTGGCTCACAGAGTCACAACTTACATTTACTCACCTGGATTTTTTGGATAAAAGAGATTCAGTGAAAGTCTCCGTCTGAACTCCCATCCATTCAAATTACTACATTTCTTCACGTTCTCCTGTGAAGTAATATTGTACCAATGCAGAGTAATATTGTTTGGCCTCTGGATTGCTCCAGGAGCTTTCAGAATGATTATGAGCCGGTATTTCTACTCCTAAGGTCTGTGTGAGCCAGGATGCTTATCAGCTTAGGTGATGCTGTGATTGCAAAAGAACAAAAAGAACCACTAAGTCTGCACCTTTTAACCAGCAAGTGCCTCTTAAAAGCATTACAGTTGCTGGTAAAAGTAAACATATCTATTTTAATCCCTTCTCTCAGATTTTTTGAGTTGTGTAGTGGAATGTATAATACTATATCTGGCCGTAATGGTAGAATGAAAGGCAAACAAAATACTAGACCATCTTTCTGCCACATTTTTTACTACTGGGAAGGTTATAGTGTCAACAAATCATCTCAACGGTATGGCCTCACCTGTAATTACGTCTTCAATTTTGGTTATTTCATAGGATGCGTAACACTAATAAAGGTATATACTGAGCAGAGATGCAAACTGTGAAAAAGAGAAACCTTTAGATAATTTGGGGTTTATATGAGGATAGATAGAAAACAATAAGATAGTTTAACTTGTGCAGAAATGATAAAAAAGGAAGCAGTAAATAAAGTACTAAGTGCTGTATATTACTTACCAGGAGGTAAACTCTGAGATCATATAAATTTTCCTAATGTAAGAGGGATAAAACATTCAATAAAACTGAAAGCTCTCTCCTTTCAAACATGTAAGAAAACATAAAATTATACATCTTCTCTCCCACCTTCTTCTCACACTGTTAACCTCTGGAACTCAGTGTTTAGAATCCCAATGCTGGGATTCTAAAGAATAAGTGTTTGTATAGATAATAAAAGCAGCCAGGACCTTATCTTTGCAGATGGGAGGAAACCCACAAATAAAGAGGAGATGAGATGCAACATTTGTTTTAGTTTGGTCTTAGTTTGGTCTTGACACTCTATTGATACAGTCTCTTTGGCTTACACTCAGGTAGCCGGGTCATTCACTACTCTCCAAAACACATCATGATACATTTCCTGCAAATAATCTCATGCGAAATCATCCCCAGGTGAAATTATTCTCTGTGTGTCTGATGGTTTTGCTGACAGACCTACTGTGGGCTGAGATCAGGGGTCTGGGGAATGAATGTCTTATAAACACTTCTAAAAGACAGGGCAGGGAGGAGGAGGATAGTTCATGTTGTAGTTAAATGGTACTTGCTATTGAACCATGTAAGAGTTCACAGTTTTCATGAGCTTTGGTTGCCATGGTTCAATATGACACGATATATACATCGGCGTACACCAGGTCACATCAGCCAAAGAAATGTCATGTCAGTACTTGCAACATCTGAGTGGAGAACAAGTTGCTAATACCATGTAATGAGGTCTTAAGTCGCTCGTGCAGCATGAGGAGCCTGGTGACATGATGACGTTTGCTTTACCTTTTCCTGCCGTACAAGGAAGGGGAAGAGGAACAGTGGCAGCCATCAGGTTGCAGGTTTCCCCTCCATCCTCCTGCCAGCCCTGCAGGATTCACACCTGGCAGGAGCAGCTGCTGGAGCATCTGCCTGCTCCATTCCGTAGAAGGGGCAGATACAGAAACGTCTGCAGAAATGCATAAATCTCCTGGAGTGAGCACCAAGGGGCACTCCTCTTTGCTGGAGAGGCCTGCATGTAATTTATTTTAATTCTCGGCCTTTTCCTTCCATGCTAACAGATAAGTAATCTTCCTCTTCTCAACTACATCCTTAATTATAGTAGGCAGAAGATTATTTACCACATTGCAATTTCTTTCAGATCCATTAGTTTGCTCAATGTGCAGCTAACCAGGGCATTACTTTCCTTTGACAGTGTTGTTGCAGAAAGGTTTGGTAATACACAAATGCAACATGTCGGTGTAATAACGCTCACAACGTAGCATCTACGCTAGCCATGTTTTAAACAGTTAGGGAGGCATAATAACAATATACCTTGAATTTGAACAATCCACCCCACAGGACCATCAGGAGACTTTAATAATTGACACAATAATCTTGGAAAGCACTTTTGAAGTGGGACTATATTAAGTTTATTAGCATAGAACAGAACTATATAATAGGTTAAGTCATTAACTGGAATATTGTTATAGATTGAAGAGAGAACCTGATTAAAAGAAAAAAAAAGATTATTCCATTATTTCTGCTTTTACAATTATTTCAATAGTAAAATGTCTGGTATAAAATGTGCCCTGAAATATTTGAAGATGGGTTTTATATTCCATCCAAAGTAGACACCTCCAGCACCAATAAACTGGTTACTTTCACATATTTCCATGCTCTTATCTATAGCCTTGATGGTAAAAAAAAATAATGTTTTGTTCACTTTTTTCATTTGAAAAGAAATGCTTTCCACATGATTCCCGAAAGTAGGGCTTTTAAGCCAGTGGTTATGAGAGTTCACATCACTCCATATCAAGCGACAAAAGATGGATATAGTGAACAGGGAGTACCCAGGCAGTGTACAAAGGTAAACAGACTATTTCAAAGGGCTGGAGCAGAGAGGAGGAAGAGGAGAGTGAGAAGAGTGTCAGGCATTTGGCCTTTGCTGGGTCATGTCATAAGGTGAATAAAGGAGTGAGAAGGATGGCAGCTCCTTAGGTTCTGCTTCTGCCATACCGCGCTGCCGACAGCAATTCCCCTTCAAGCCTGGCAATCAGATTGGGTTGGTTTTATCCCATTTATATTTTCAAGATAACTTCTGAATGTGTTAAAAACTCCAAAAAAAATCCTGTTAAAAACTCAAAAAAAAAAAAANGGCATTTGGCCTTTGCTGGGTCATGTCATAAGGTGAATAAAGGAGTGAGAAGGATGGCAGCTCCTTAGGTTCTGCTTCTGCCATACCGCGCTGCCGACAGCAATTCCCCTTCAAGCCTGGCAATCAGATTGGGTTGGTTTTATCCCATTTATATTTTCAAGATAACTTCTGAATGTGTTAAAAANACAGTTTTCATGAGCTTTGGTTGCCATGGTTCAATATGACACGATATATACATCGGCGTACACCAGGTCACATCAGCCAAAGAAATGTCATGTCAGTACTTGCAACATCTGAGTGGAGAACAAGTTGCTAATACCATGTAATGAGGTCTTAAGTCGCTCGTGCAGCATGAGGAGCCTGGTGACATGATGACGTTTGCTTTACCTTTTCCTGCCGTACAAGGAAGGGGAAGAGGAACAGTGGCAGCCATCAGGTTGCAGGTTTCCCCTCCATCCTCCTGCCAGCCCTGCAGGATTCACACCTGGCAGGAGCAGCTGCTGGAGCATCTGCCTGCTCCATTCCGTAGAAGGGGCAGATGCAGAAACGTCTGCAGAAATGCATAAATCTCCTGGAGTGAGCACCAAGGGGCACTCCTCTTTGCTGGAGAGGCCTGCATGTAATTTATTTTAATTCTCGGCCTTTTCCTTCCATGCTAACAGATAAGTAATCTTCCTCTTCTCAACTACATCCTTAATTATAGTAGGCAGAAGATTATTTACCACATTGCAATTTCTTTCAGATCCATTAGTTTGCTCAATGTGCAGCTAACCAGGGCATTACTTTCCTTTGACAGTGTTGTTGCAGAAAGGTTTGGTAATACACAAATGCAACATGTCGGTGTAATAACGCTCACAACGTAGCATCTACGCTAGCCATGTTTTAAACAGTTAGGGAGGCATAATAACAATATACCTTGAATTTGAACAATCCACCCCACAGGACCATCAGGAGACTTTAATAATTGACACAATAATCTTGGAAAGCACTTTTGAAGTGGGACTATATTAAGTTTATTAGCATAGAACAGAACTATATAATAGGTTAAGTCATTAACTGGAATATTGTTATAGATTGAAGAGAGAACCTGATTAAAAGAAAAAAAAAGATTATTCCATTATTTCTGCTTTTACAATTATTTCAATAGTAAAATGTCTGGTATAAAATGTGCCCTGAAATATTTGAAGATGGGTTTTATATTCCATCCAAAGTAGACACCTCCAGCACCAATAAACTGGTTACTTTCACATATTTCCATGCTCTTATCTATAGCCTTGATGGTAAAAAAAAATAATGTTTTGTTCACTTTTTTCATTTGAAAAGAAATGCTTTCCACATGATTCCCGAAAGTAGGGCTTTTAAGCCAGTGGTTATGAGAGTTCACATCACTCCATATCAAGCGACAAAAGATGGATATAGTGAACAGGGAGTACCCAGGCAGTGTACAAAGGTAAACAGACTATTTCAAAGGGCTGGAGCAGAGAGGAGGAAGAGGAGAGTGAGAAGAGTGTCAGGCATTTGGCCTTTGCTGGGTCATGTCATAAGGTGAATAAAGGAGTGAGAAGGATGGCAGCTCCTTAGGTTCTGCTTCTGCCATACCGCGCTGCCGACAGCAATTCCCCTTCAAGCCTGGCAATCAGATTGGGTTGGTTTTATCCCATTTATATTTTCAAGATAACTTCTGAATGTGTTAAAAACTCCAAAAAAAATCCTGTTAAAAACTCAAAAAAAAAAAAATCCCCAACCATACCAATAAGATCCCCTCAGTTTATACCCTTTAAAATGACAAAAACAAAGCTGAAATTATTTTTGCAACCTCAGGAGCCTGCTCTCCAAGCAGGGCTCCTTTCTGATGCCCCCAGGCACCTCACAAGATTATTTCCAGGCTTTGGAAAAGCGTTGAGGTCTTTTCACGTAACTGCTCACTAACATTAAGTTTTTTCCCTTAGGAGAAACAGTACAAATGGTTTATCTGTTTCACCTCCCTGCTGAGCCATGGGAACACTCCCCTGCATTTCTCTATCTCACAGCAATCCCCTGCATCCTACCTCCTTACAATCAACAGAGGACTTGCTGCCTGTGAATGGAGGTTTTGTCTCTCTGGGAAGCACACACAGGCATCCTTAAAAAGAGACCGTATCCCTGACGGTGTGTTACGGCGTGCTGCAGTGCAAGGCACATCCTTAGGTTTTCCCTCATGTCAGCGTTGACTCTCCCTCATTACTTATATTTTGTTTTTTTTCCTTTGCAATGCTGAAAGAAATGCTTGCACAAATTATAATAATATTTTTTTCTGTAAACCTAGTATTATGCACCTATTTTTAAACACCATTTTTGATCTTGTATGTGGCAGCATTCGAGGTTATAGATTAGTTACTGGAGTAGTAAAATTAATGAAATCTTTGCTGCTTAGTCTAATAATAATGGGAATATGGCCAAAGAGGAAGTGGATTTTGAATGGAAAAAAAAAACAACATTCAGTTACAGTAACAATTATGTGATATATTTTTATATTGATTTGAAATTCACTATTTCTTTAGGTCCCCACACATTCAATTCTCTGCCTGCTGTTACTCCAGGGTCTGGGATTTAACAAGCCTTTCAGATGAACGTTGCATTCCTGCTTTTCACAAATGCTCTTTCAGACTTTGAAAGCTCAGGGGTATATTCTTGTAGTGTCTTACCTGCAGCTCCTTTTTTCAAGCTCTTCTTTGTGACCATCACAACTAGCAGCGGAGCATTTAAAAACCATAACCTGAGTGTGGTGGTGTTGGCTGGGGTAGAGTTAATTTTCTTCGTAATAGCTATTCTGGGACTGTGTTTTGGATTTGGGCTGGAAACAGTGTTGATAACACAGGGATATTTAGTTACTGCTGAGCAGGGCTTGCAGAGCATCAAGGACTTTTGTGCTTCTCATCCCACCCCACCAGCGAGTGGGCTGGGGGTGTACAAGAAGCTGGGAGGGGACACAGCTGGGACAGCTGACCCAGCTGACCAAAGGGATTCCACACCATATGATATCATGCTCAGCATATAAAGATGGGGGGAAGAAGAAGGAAGGGGTGGACATTTGGAGTTATGGCATTTGTCTTCCATTAGACATGATAGAGACCTTCTGTCCTGGAGATGGCTGAATACCTGCATGCCCACGGGAAGTTGTGAATGAATTCCTTGTTTTGCTTTGCTTGCATGTGCAGCTTTTGCTTTACCTGCTAAACTGTCTTTATCTCAACCCACAATTTTTTGCTCTTTTACTCCTCCAATCCTCTCCCACTGCCAGGAGTGAGTGAGCGGCTGCGTGATGCTTCTTGCTGGCTGGGGTTAAACTCTGACACTGAGACTCCAGAAGACTGTTTAATAGTAAAGAACATTTTTCCATGCAAATTCTGGTGCAGGACACAGACATACTTTGCAATATTCTATTAAATATTTTTATTTGCAGCTTGATAAAATCAGTAAGGAGACTTCAGGTTACTTCTGCAGACTGTCTCAAGCCCATATATATCAGCTATGTGCATGAGTGGACAACTTTTAGTCATGTTAGTCCTAGACCCCCAGTCATATGCAGTTTTTTATAGTTGTTGATTCATTGGTTAAGTTAGATCTACGTCTAAGCTTAATTCTTCTAATCTTAATTGAAAAAGTAAAAATATCCCCACAACTATGTAAAGCAACAGCTGCTGTTAAAACTTTGAGGATAGTTTTCAGACAGGGTTTTAAGAAAAAATACCTTTGTATTGTATCTGACTTCTGATTTTTCTTTCCTTTTTTCAAAATATAGCTCACTTTTCAAACATGTCTTTCTTTGATAAGCCTCAAAGCACTATTGTTAGCAGATGTTCTGAATCAACACATCTGTCAGTGATTTTCTTTTAAATGAAGCAAATAAATTAAAGATCAAAATGAGTATTGGAATAGTGCAACAAATTTCTTCACATGAGGGAGCGACCTTGTTTGCCACTCTGCTTTACAGGAGCAATGTGCCAGCAATGCTAATAAAGTGCTATCAATTCATGTGCTTTTTCAGTTAAATACTGTTGACTTCAAGAAATGGCATGTCTCAAATTGTATAGTAGTGTACGATACGTGATACACACAGACACACACAAAACCCTGTGTGATGTAGTGCTTCACTACTTAATAGAGTGAAGACCCAGGAGTGGGACGGAGCATGGTGCTGGGGATATGGCTCTTAGCTGAGTGATGCTTCAGCTTTGTCCAGAATTGGGTTCCTGTACACAGAAATGTAAGGATTGAAGTGTTGTATTATGGCTCATGAAAGGAAAGCTCATACCCATCCTTCCTGGCCCCCTGATCACTCAGGCTAGATAATATGTAGCTGCTAAATGTGCACAAATACGAGTCGCCCCCCCGGCTTTCATCTGTTTGACACATGAACCTGTAGCAGGAGAGCAGGGGGCAGATGACAGTACAGGTTTTGGTGTGAGCTGGGAGTTTCAGGCTCCCAGTTAGTAGTCCCCACTAGGTTGTTTGCCTTTGCTCCAGTCATTACCAGTGACTGCTAAATTAGAGTTATCCTGGGTACACCTTCTTTGCTGAAATCTGAACTTTGCTTTTCTGTGTAAACACACATTTACTAACTATATCTTGCTCCCACCTTTGTAAAGTAAAATAATAATATTCCCTTGCTTCATATGGTGTGATGAAGTTTAATACATGAAAGATAGTGAAGCACTAGTTGCTATAGTAATGTACTATTTAAATAACTAAGAAAAAAAAATCAGAGGGAAGTGTTTCAACAAATGAAGTTTATTGAGGGCTACTTGTTTTGCATTGAATGTCTTTGGGATTGTGTACATACCAGGTGGAAAGTCTCCAAGAGGCTATTCAGGAAAGGAGCTTGGGAAAGGCAATGGAGGTGCCCAGTGGTAAAAAAACACTGAGCATGGAGAAGTCTTTCCTATCCTGCCCACATCCAGGCTTAGCTGTCTGCCGATGAGGTGACAGCCATGGTGGGTGACTTGTCCATCTGATACCTTCATGCTGGGAGAGGTACCTATAACCATCCCTTCACAGGTTCATGGTTTATTTTAGGAAGGGCCAGTGGTCACATCCAGTGCCTGTGAAACGGCCAACTGGTTTGAACATTTGTGCAGACACAGAAGCCTGGAGCACATCTCCCTTCCACATTAGAAGCAATTAAACTCTCTGCTGCTAGATTAAACTGTCTTTGGAAAATACCTCTGATCCTGAGAACAGAAACCCACCACTAGTTTGTACTGCAATGGTTAAGGACCTGTACTGTGTGTCTGGAAATGTGGGCTTGAACTTTCCCTGGCAGAAAGTGAAATTGAATATATATTCTCCATTTCTTGGGTGAACGCTGTAAGAAATAGCTAGTATATATAACACATAAGCACTACTACTGATCATGCTCTCGAGGGCCAAGTTTTAAAAATAGAGTGACTTCATCTGTATTCTTCACATGTTTGTTGGCCGTGATCTGTGAACAGCTATTAGATCAAATTCCTCAAGAGATTTAGGGAAAAGAAGGCTGATTTCTGAGTCCCAGTCAGCCTGATGGGTGAAGTAGGCAACAGACCACCGAGACGGGAGAAACTGTGGTCAGCGAACGAGCCCAAACACTACCTGCCTAGCAGCCAAGAGGACATTCTGAGCAAAATCTTTGACTTTAATGCTTCTGTTTCACCTAAGCCACACCTTAGGCATTTGCATCATTTTTAGATCTTGTCCACAATCACCCTGAATTTCCTAAGTCAGGCCACAAGTGGAAGAAGAAAATTAGAAGCCTACCCCATTCTGTAAAGATAATCCTCAGTTATGAAGGCAAAGATAATTATTTTCATTCTATTTCTGGTCATGATACAGAAAAGATAAATACAGCAAAGAAAATTATGGGTCTTTATAAACATTTCAAAAGTTGTATATTTTCTAATTTGTCTTTCAAAGAGGAGGATTTCTGTTTATAATTAGATGCTCTATTCCTTTGTAAAATTTTGTTTGGATTAAAATACATGATAGACATGGAGAAAATGGGCAAACATGTATCTTAGTAAGAGGTCAAATGCAAAATGTGTAACTTACAAACCATAAAGGAAGTGAATCGCTGTTGAAATCAATAGGAGCTGAGATGGCTGACTGAGCAGAAGGTAGAAAAAAATAATAGTTTGTTGCTTCTCTCCAGCAAAGATAAGTCAAGTCAGTCCATCATGATCTCAGCATATAGCAGATTTTATACCTAAACGGCTGATTTTGTATATGGGCGATGATCTTCTAACCCTGACTTTAGCATCCAGCAAATGCCACTAACAGCATTACTGATGGAAGGAAAAAATTTCCATATAGTCGGACAGGAATATTTTTTTTTTAAGCAGAATGTTTTAATCAGAAAATTCTGACTCACTGTAGAAAAGCTAAGTGTCTAAAGGGAAAGTACAAGTTTTGAGAAAACTTTTGCCTCAAATGTTTTATAAATTGAAAATTCTAATTCTGATTTCTGGAGGAACCTGCCTCTAGAAATAAATGTCTTTTTTTCTCTGATGCAAAGCAGAGATTTGAACCTGACTTTCTCCAAATACAAAATGAGCATGTATCCCCATTAGGGTATAGTATCTTTTTTTTTTTTTCTATTCCAAAATAGCATTTATACAAAGAAGAACCAGTGTGATAAAGACTTTCTGAACTATTTGTTATGGTCCCCACTTGGGAAAAGTTCATGTCACTGTTTTGAGCCATGTAATTAGTCAGCCTCCTTTCCTCACCCTTACACCTCTACTTGTTCGAAAACTATTTATTTATCTATGAAAAGTAGACTCAGCCAGAAGAAGGACAGCAAAGGAATATGTAATAGGCTGGCAGGCCTTGGTCTCCAGGAGGAACCCCAGACTGAAGTCCCAGAACCAGGCAGGGAGAGAGTTGAACTTGGCTCGGGCATACCTAAGATGAATGCCTCTGACACTGAGGCTTTGTAATTTTGCTTTATGGTGAAAACTTCTGAAACCTTTTGGTTATACCTCACCTCAAAGTAGAATTTTTTCAATCTGAATATGTTTTATGGGATGAGGAAATTACTTCCTCTCTTGGGCTACTTTTCAAATTGGACCCAAAGTACCATTATGGAATAGTTTTTAGGTTGTCCTGCCTAGCAACTGCATTGACTCCATCATGATGAAGCTTTTATACCTTAAACAAAAAAAAAAAAAAGAAAAGTTGTCAGTTATTACTTGAATATACTGAAGGGAATTTCAGGCCTTGAATACTCCTATATTCAGTGAATTGTAGGACTCTTTTTTAGTGTTCTGCAGGTATTAATTAGTTAGGAAAGAGCATTAACACTTTACTCACATTCTCAAATATCTGCTCATGCAAATCAATATCTGCTCATGCAAATCATCATATCGATCTCCTTTTAGCATTTTAAATAAACCATTAACAAAACAGCTTTAATTATTTTATGGTCCTTCATGTCAAGCAAGTATTCCTCGTATTTTAGAGGAAAGTGGTTGAAACATCATGGGGTAAAATTAAATTGTTTGACCGAGACCACAGAAAGGCACTTTCAAAGCTGAAATCATAAAGCAGTAGACCTTACTTAAATCACCTCCACAGAGGTTTAAGCTAAAGTGTTATGCTTGTCATTGTAAAAAAAAGCCCAAACTATGTACAAAGTCAGCTGCAGTCACTCAGCTAATAAGTGAAATCTGTTAAACTGCTGTAACTCTGACATGTTTGATTACGTGCACAGCAGCGGTGGCTCTAATGCTTTGTAGCTAGCGGGGTCTCAGCCAAAAAAAAACTTGCAGTGAAGGTGTGTGTGTGTGTATGTGTATGCCTGCAGCAGAGGTTTGAGAGAATGGTATTGAATAAAACAAAACCACTGTAAATGATTAATTTTCAATATAATTTGAGCAAGACAAGAATATTTAGCTGTATGTCTGAAAACAGAAGAAGGAGACAGTTCTTTATAAATGTCCTTGCAACCTCCTTCTCTGCAGCACTTGGGGGTAGCTGGAGTCGCCTGTCTCTGCAAGGTTGGGGTAGCCCATGAAACCCCCTCTGAGAGCTGGTGTTTGGTGCATGAAGGCACCAGAATCCACTAATGAATCCACTGAACTTGTTTTCCAGCACAAAACTTTGTCATAAAAAAGAGAGTTGAAGAGTACAATGGCACAATTAATTTGTACAACAGACCACACAAAAGCAGGATGTGAAGGGGAGGACTCCACTCTCTTCCAGGTGAGAGCTCAGGCACAGCACCTGAGTTCAACACCCACCTCCCTAATTCATGCTCTCAGAAATCCCAGCAGCTATTTTTTTTTCATGAAGCAAGGAAGACAGCAGGAGACAGGGGACTGCTCGTGTCCGCTCCAGTTTCACCAGGGGTAGAATGACTCATAGCTGATACACTCTCAGAAAACCAAGGTGTGCAAGGTTGCATTTTTCAGTATTTCAGAAACTTTTGGAAGCTAATTTTAGGTGCAATTGGTAATTTTGAACTACAGCAATCACTATATATAGAAGATGGAAACTTTTTAAAAATCATAATTGTAATTGACCTTTCTAGGATCCATATGTCAAAGGCAAGAAATTTCAACTACTAGTTCATGGGCTTAGTGGACAGCTATGTGAATGGGAGTTTGTCTGGCTATAAACTGAGAAAAACTCCAAAGACCTTCAGGATTTAATGATATATAATTATTATCCAAAATACATAAGTACTAAGAAGGCATGAAATTCTTTATTATTTTGGGTAATGCACTTCTGCTTTTGAAAGATACTTGGGAAGATACAGAAAGTATGCATCTGCTGTCATCCCTTGAGCATCCCACCTGCAAGGAGAGGAAGATAAGAGCTGGCATGATAACACAGAAGAGATTAGTCTGGGTGCTTTTATGACCAAAATGCAATCTTCTTTCTTCAAGAATATTGTGGATCAATTTTTGAATTTAAATATCTGCAGAATCATAGGTTTAATACAGATAATGTATTTTCGAAGTTTTTCTGATTTAATTTCCTGGCTCTCTCTCTGTTGTACAATGTAGGCTTTGTTACATAACAGGCTCTAGATGATAGATAAGAACAATATTATAATGAAATATGAATTAACGCTAATTCAATTTGGTGGGTTTTGGAGATGACAACTATCGATATATGGATTTTCTTGTTCCAAAGGAATACTCAGTCAATAGCACTAAAATTGGGATTGATCAAATGAATCATCTTATTCATGCATGTAACTGCTTTTTTTTTTTTTTGCAACTCATAATTTTCCCAAAGATGCGTAAATTTTAAGGATAACAGTTATCATAATAATAACTATGCTGTAGTTAGAGTCAGCAATTTAGCTCAGATCCATGGTTTCTCAGGAGCACCAGAACCTGTCTGAAGAAGGGCAGGAGCACACGGATGGGGGTGGAGAAGAGCATGAAAACCAGTGAATTCAGGGAGCAACAAATACTTATTTCCAGCTGATGTGGCCACCCACTGCCAGCCATGGACCTGACCAGCTCATTCTTGCATCACGTTGATTGCAGCGTCGCCAGTCTGTACAATCTCACTTCCTGCATAAGACCACAGATCAAATAAGTGTAGAAGATGTGACAGCAAGAGTCTGTCTGTTTTGCTGAATGTATTTGATATGCATGGTTACAAATTTCTCTCTTTAATATATCAGAAAGAATAGTCAAGCCAATGCAAAAAAAAAAAAAGAACAAAAAATCCCAAGAACAATTTTTGGTAGCTGATCTGTGAATAGCTTTATTAGTTTTGGTGTCACTGACACTAGATAGTAAACATAATGTTCAGGTTAGTGTGCACATGAAAAGAAAACTTCCAAAAGAAAAAAAACAAGGAGAAATCAGGTCTAATTAACCAGTTGTCACAACATATTGTATGTTACATTCATACTTAAAAGAAGGTTCAAAGCTGTTTAAAGAATGCATTTATCTATGAATAAAAAACGTAGTTAGATCTAACTGTATCAGCAGCAACAGTAGATTATGAATAAAAGATCATATATGTTGTTTATGATATCTTGAAACAGGGAATGACAAAATATGTTTGTAAGATGGCAGAACAATGTATTTCAAATTCAGGATGCTTTCCAAGGTCTTCTAGAGTCAGATTTAAAATAATTCCTCTAGAATCTGACTCTTCCTCAAGTCACTGTGGTGAAAAGCAATAAAAAAAGAAAAATATATTAGCACTTAATGGTCCAGTTAAGAACAACAACATGCAAAGCAAGGGAAGCATGCTATGATCAGAGGGACTGAAGCATTTCCATTAAGAAGACTATGCCTCCACAGTCTTCTGGGATAGAGAAGGAAGGAGCAGAAAGAAGAAAAAATCCCACCAGTTTTGTTTTGCTCTGCTTCAGTGGAACCCAAATAACTTTTGCTGCACAGTATCACAACAAAAGACCTCTCTTTTCTCAGAGCTCCAGATGGTGAGAAACTCCAGAAAAGGAGAAGCTTTCCACCCCCACCAGTGGGCTGCATGCACCATGTTATTCACATGAACCGTTGACCCTGAGATAACTTTGGCAATTACTAAAGAGTCATTAAAAATGTAAGCAAACTCCAGAATGATTGAATGATGACATTAAAGGCATCTGTGAGATGATTAATTCAGTCCAATCAATGCAACATCTTGCATGCAGCTCCCAAGGACCAGTGGCATAGCGCTGTCAGTGTCAGTACTCTCAGGCTGGATGTCCCCTTTGGCTAGCCCTTTTTGACTGACAAGAGTCGGGGAATGGCTACTGGGAAGAAGAGGAGGGATGATGAGCTGAACTCTGCTCCCCGTGCCCGCTTGCAGCTCGTCACTCGGTGGTGAGCTGCAGATGTTGGAACATCTGTCTGGGAGTGGGTGTGGGTGGAAGCGCAGCCACAACACTGCAGCACGGGAACTGCTGGCTCTGGACAGAAAGTCTACTGAAGCAGTATTCTCCACATAGACCTGTTTCTTCTTTTTACCAGTGGATTGGGCCAGAAAGCTCCTCCCCTCCAGCCTGGCTAACTGGCTTCTGAAAATGAGGCAGTTCTGCTGCTGGTTTGCCAGCATACATTTGGAAAAGAGGAACATGGGGCTTACATACACTTTTTATCTTGAAAATACACTTTTCCATGCCTTTCTTCATCCAAATGTTATTCTGGTTTTTGGATTATTTCCCAAAGTTGTCACAACAGAGGAAAGGCTTGAAGAGGGTTTAAATTATGAGAGGTTTTTTGCCAGATCGATATAGGGTTGTCATTCAGTATGTAAGGGGAAAAGTACAAGTATGAGACACGTATGAGGGAATTGGGCAGGGAGTTAATAGCTGAGGGGTTAGGTAACAGGGTAAGAACTATTTCATCTTGTAACAGATGTCCTCATCTTTTTATTTACAATGGATTATATCCTAAAATGTAAGAACTCAGTCAAATTTGTAGCTAAGAGAAAGACTTTAGGTAGTGTAAACTTTAATGACTTACAAGAAGAAAGGCAACTGGCAAACTTTTTATAAGAAGAAAGGCAAAACTCTGGTCACTCTGACACTTGTGTTTTTCTTCTCCTTTCTTTCCTTAATGTAAATTAATAGCAGCTCAAAATGGATATTCTTGTTCCATCCTACATAGGTACAATTCACTTGAGGTCTTGTTTAGATCCAGTCACCTCTGTAGCGAGAGAAGCCTGTTATAACCCCATCCCAGGTGATCCGCCACACTCTCCACTGATATTCACAGCCTCTGTTATTATGGTGAGTTTCTTACACTGAATAATCGCTGGTGGCCAGCCTTGCAGAAAGGGAAAAGGCAAGAATTTAATAGTTAAAATTACTTTCTCTTTGAGATGGATCCCATCAAATCAACATTGCAAGAGGTTCGAGTGGCCTTTCAGTGTCACTGAACAAATTGTTGGTATTCTTTGTGGTAAAATGACAATGCTCTAACTGTTAGATTTCTTTGTTTTATTTTGAGGTAAATTAATGACAGTGGATAGATAAGTAAAAAAATATATGTTAAAACTGCAATATTTACGCAAGTGGGGGGAAAATGTATCAGGCATTTGTCAGACTATCAGATCTCTTACCATCTGGTTAGAGGAAAAGACCATTTAGTTCATCCTACTGTCTCCAAACAAAAAGGAATAGGATACACACCTGGGTAAACACAAACAAGGCCCAGACAAATGCAGCACACTAAATGAGGCTGCAAAGAAGCCTCTGATGTAACTCAGTGGCACGTTATCAACTTTTGTGGGTCAAGATCATTTACAGCTACTGAGATTTTGGGAGGATATTCACAATTCAGAAGGTCTCCATCTTCCTGAATAGCTGTAATCTGTGTCTCCCAGAAAAATTTCCTTCCTAAGCATTGACTTTTTTTATAGAAAAGGAAATGTTTGGCACAAAAAAACTCCAAAACACAATTTTAAGCCTTGATCCAGATCCATCATAATCCTGAAACTACCAAAATAATGATTTGTCATTAGAAGCCTAATTGACATTGTTTTTATGTCCAGAAGACTTTGACCAGGCAGATAAATCATAGTATTGTTTGCACTGTGCAAAAATATTCTACCAGGAAATAAATGCTGCATTCTTACCCCTGAAACATCTATACAAGTTATTATACATCAAAACCTAGTTTGCAGTCAAACACATTTTACCTCCTACCTCCTCATAGGCACAGAAAATTCTCCAAAACTTTCCTGTCTGCAATCTGTTATGACATGTTGGGGAAAAATATAAACAGTTGTTCAGCTGAGAATAAGGTGTGAATCCACTACTTAAATCAAGGGCTTACTAAATAAATTTAGGAAAACATGTAGAAGTTTAAGATTTAGAATAGCTTTAAAATTTTGAAGCGGTTTTATTTTTTGTGCTAGGTTATTGAAGCAAGTTATGGGACAGCGTGACAGGTTTCAGAAAGCAAAGAGATATCCTGTTTATTAATCTAGGTCTACCTAAGTCCAGGTATTGACTGGTGATTTGCCATGCTCCCTGCAAAGATCTCTAGAGACTGAAAATGTAAGGATGAACTACAAAATTTGTAATCATCTAGAATTAGGCATATCCTTGATTAACAAGAAGATGACATGATAACTTACAAGCACAAGAATTCAATTCTCTTTCCCCTGTCCCTTGCCCCAAAAGGAATGAGAAATTATGTACATGACAATACTCAGCCCTAACAAGTTTTGAAGACATATAATATATGCACAATGGAAATTAATGTCCAGAAATCCCAAATATATCCACCCGTAAACTTGGTCAGCTGCACCAAATAAACAGAAAGAAGGCTTTCTTGCACAGTTTGGAAATGTTTTCTGTTGTTTCTTTTATTCTCTTTTTGTCTGTGTAGCTTTAGAGAATGATCCTTAAAGATTCCTGTTATGTACTGTATTACACTTATACTTAGACCAGATATAATAGTAGATGTGATTAAATTTGCTCTTTTAATAGTTTGGGTATAAGATGTGAACATTGATTTTGGGAATACAAACCTAAATTTTTTTTCCTTTATATTGCCGCCTTTCTTTCAGGTCATTTCATTATATCTACAGAATTAATGAAAACAAGCTCTTTACCTTTCCTTTTTCCAAATACATCTGTTCCTACAGAATTGTGAACCACATTTTGCAGAAATGATCGCAACATTTCAAATAGCTGGGTTCGCTTCTTTCACCTAAATTAAATTTTTTAGGCTTTTTTTTTTTACTATTCTTGTACTATGTTCTGCTCTGGAGATTATTATAGTTTATCTTGCTTATCAAAAGCTCACTGACATTTATTGAGCTGGAAATATTGTTTGCTATTCACTGTCAATCAAAATTTTGACTCCTAGCTATCTATTCTGCTTTATGGTTCTGATTGATATTGGAAAAAATCATTGCTGGATGAAACTTAGCACAGAAGCAACTGGTGGATATAGTGTTGTGTTGAAGAGACAGCATGTGTAGCACCTACTGTCAGAATTTGGAAACGTTACCCAAAAGCAAACTGTCTGTGTTACTTTAACTCAGCTGCTTTCTATTGGGAAATTTTAATGAAAACTTAATGCTAGGAGAGAGTCAAGGCAAAAAAATCTACAAATAATTGTCTGAATTCACCTACTGCTGATTTTTATGGTCTTGGCGAAGCATCCTTTGGCTTCAGTATGAAGAGCATCAAACTTTCTGTTTGTTAACATTTCTGATATGAGAATGACAGACTAGATGAGGAGTAGTTAAGAAGTGTTGTAAAGAAACAACAGCGACAAAGCGGGGGAAGGCATAGTCCTTTCCAAAGTTAGAGAAATTGGGTGTAATGAGTAGCCTATGCCATTTTTATCCTTTAGATCTTATAGTGTATATTGTATAAATGCTCTCCTCCTTGGCAACATGCTCTGTTCCTCAGAGATGATGGAATTAAGTATATGAAAATTTTTTAATGTTTTAAGGTGGTCTAGCAATGCAGTGAGAGAAGCAACTTCAGACAGTGAAGGTATTGCAAAAGGGCTGAGAATGCCCATACCTCTAGAAACAGGAGCCACCATCCCAGCTGCCCACACCACCTCATTTAGGCACTCAGGGTAACCAGTTAAGTTATTTTCTCTCCTTCAGCTTCAATAGACAGAAGCAAGACCCTTAGAAGATTAAGTCTGTGATTGGACACAGAAGTCCCTGCGCTGGATGTGGTCTTGGGCTTTGCGATGAAGTGGCTTTAAGTCTTACTTAGTTGTTCAGATATTGAACCAAAATGACCTCCCTAGTGAGTTCCTCCTTTCGTGTCATGTTATTCCCACACTCCCCTACCTAGCATACGAGTTGGTTCCTATTTAAGGTCTTCTTTGGAGCGAACTCAAGGGTTCCTTGTTAGGGAACTCTGAACTCTCCCCCATTACAAAAGGATTATCCCGTGGAGACTTGCTAACTAAGTGCCTGAGCTGCATATTTTCTCACTCCCATGTCTTGTGATCATAGATAGGGAATGACCTAGGTGATCCCTCCATATTATTTCATAAAAAGCAGAGTTAAAAAGGAGCAGTGACAATACCCTAGAAAGAATATAGCCACCTTCCCATCACCATAATTCTGCAAAAACCTTATACCCAGCATCGTTAGATCAATGGAGCATGTAGTAGAAAGCAGGCAAACTAGGTAAATGCTATTGTGTATACATATATAAAAAGCAATTAATGTTCCTTATAGGTGTTACATGTACAGCATGGTAAACTCACATCCTCCTAACACTGCCTTTAAATCTCACGGACAGAAGGAGTGGGAGGTTCACTGCACTGATCAATGAATAGGACCAGCCCTGGCTTGCCTGGATTGAAGGATGAGGGGGTTGGTGAAGTTAGCGTATAGGTCTTAAGTTAACTAAACATGGTAGATCAAGACATATTTCTCTCTTCTGCAGCCACTAATCAAGAAAACAATAGTGCTTTTTGTGATAAAGTCATATACTCAGTTGGAGATGGTCAATTTAAAAACAAATTGTCAGCCTGTGAAGGGCTCCTTAGCTGTGAAAAACCAGGACCTTAACTTTTTTTTCAAATCAGACAGCTTTGTTTATGCAGCTCGATTTCATTACCACTGGGGTGACTTTCAGGGTCACTCTGAGCAAAAAACTAGCAATTATATTAAATGGGAGAACAAAATAAAAAAACCCCTGACTGTTCTGTTTATTTGAATCCTGCCATTCTGTCATTCCAACATGAAAACTGTCCTTGAAGTCTAGTAGAACTTACAAAGGCAAACAGTGGAGCTAGTTTATATAAATCAAATTGGTGTCATATGATCCCCAAGCCCTGATGTGTTTCTACAAAGTTAGAAGCAAACTCTATTTTAAGCACCAAAGGACTATGTGCTGTCTCTTCTTTTTCTTTTGTCATTTGCCAGGGGCATGCATCTAAATAAAAAGAATATCTTTGTATCAATAAAGATGTTCTCCATATGGTGATGTACAGTCCAGGCTAAACTCTAATAAATGACCTGCTTGTAAGTCTTAAGCAAGTGCAAAGCCTGAGTCATTCAGTTGTCACATCTGACTCTTACACTGAGTGATACTTCCAACTGAGAGAAAAACAACTTGTGCATACAGACTTGCAAAACACAAATCCTAAAAACTCAGCAGCAAAACTCGTAGTTTTATTACTGGAAAAGGGCTTGGACCAATGCTTGTATTACTCCTGCTTTGTATGCAGCAAAAAACCCAACAAACAAACAACCTAAAATGTGCATGTTTTTTATCCAGAGGGAAAGCATGCAGTGAGAACAGGGCAGCAAAAGGTTGCTTTGAAAGGGCAAAGAGACATCTATTCTAAGGTGAATATTTCTTCCACTATTTCAGGAACCAAGTTTAAGGTGGAAGAATTAATAATAATGAAAGTAGAAAGAGAAGCAAAGAAAAAATATTTTTATGGTCGGCTCCAGTTTTCTCTCATTCTCTCTTGTGATCTCTTTCATTGTTCCTTCTTCACTCTCAGCCTTTTTTTTTAGACACAAATATATTATTTTTTAAGGTTTCAGTTTGTAAAAAAACCCGTTGGAAGCCTAAGTGAATATTACTTCTGAATCAAGTTATATTCTTAGATATGGACTAAGAAGAAAGCCTTCCTATGGAAAATGATGTGTCTTTTTCTGTCAAAATTTATAAAAAAATAAATCCAGTTTCCTGGCAAGAGAAGTGGAACCACTGTACTTCAAATTTTTCAGAAAAAACAAACATTTTGAGCAGAGCAGCATATTATCTGCTTGGCACTAGTTTCATTATCTATAAAATTATGTGACCTTGGCTATAAAAACCCTATAATCTGAACTGCCTAAAAAAATCCTCTTCCCTTAAACAGGTTTTGTGTGGTGTTCTTGCAGCTCTCATTTGTACTCTCTGTTTCAGCATCTCTCTAATAACTCCTTTGAGATGACACCCTCTTGTAGACTGAGTGCCCTGGTTAAAAATCACATTTGGTTTAGAAGTATTTACAATTAAAATACATACACATATTCATAATTTTAAATTTTTTTTCCTTCAGGTAACATCAGCTTCTGTCTCAGCTTTAGTATAAATAGTCTTTGCTGGTAACCTTTCAGTTACAAAGANAAAGAAAAAATATTTTTATGGTCGGCTCCAGTTTTCTCTCATTCTCTCTTGTGATCTCTTTCATTGTTCCTTCTTCACTCTCAGCCTTTTTTTTTAGACACAAATATATTATTTTTTAAGGTTTCAGTTTGTAAAAAAACCCGTTGGAAGCCTAAGTGAATATTACTTCTGAATCAAGTTATATTCTTAGATATGGACTAAGAAGAAAGCCTTCCTATGGAAAATGATGTGTCTTTTTCTGTCAAAATTTATAAAAAAATAAATCCAGTTTCCTGGCAAGAGAAGTGGAACCACTGTACTTCAAATTTTTCAGAAAAAACAAACATTTTGAGCAGAGCAGCATATTATCTGCTTGGCACTAGTTTCATTATCTATAAAATTATGTGACCTTGGCTATAAAAACCCTATAATCTGAACTGCCTAAAAAAATCCTCTTCCCTTAAACAGGTTTTGTGTGGTGTTCTTGCAGCTCTCATTTGTACTCTCTGTTTCAGCATCTCTCTAATAACTCCTTTGAGATGACACCCTCTTGTAGACTGAGTGCCCTGGTTAAAAATCACATTTGGTTTAGAAGTATTTACAATTAAAATACATACACATATTCATAATTTTTAATTTTTTTTTCTTCAGGTAACATCAGCTTCTGTCTCAGCTTTAGTATAAATAGTCTTTGCTGGTAACCTTTCAGTTACAAAGAATTCAGCATTCAGACCTATCAATCTTTTAACGCAGAGCTGCCAAATCTTGTAACAAAGGAGTATTTTGTTTGAAGGGCAAACCAAATTGGCTTGTGTTTCCAATAGCTGTAATGTCCGGCTTCTTATCAGTATTAATAAGAAAATGTAAATTACGTTCCCGTCAAAGAACTGAAAAAAAGTTGAAATGAGCAGTACAAGCATTAAATTGCTTGCAGTGTGCTATTATATTCAGATTCTTATTTTCAGCTATACAGTAGTTTACTTGAGGTGAGCAAAAAGAGCAATCAATATAAAAAAGGACAAAAATGTTTCGAATCTGACTTTCAAATATGAGCAAACAGAAGAACATAACAGATAATTGTACCAGAAACAATAATGCATCTCAATATGTAAATCATAAGCAAGTTAGCTGTTAAACTATTTATTGAGATTTTTATTTAAAATAAAAACAAAATTTCTATTAAATATGCAAGAGTTTAGAAATTCTGAACTACCCTTGGAAAATTATCAACATTTAGTTAATCAATTTTCTGTCTGCTTTGTGAAAACGTCTGCTTTATTGCTTTTTTGGAAACAAAATTAAAGTGAAGCTTTACAAAAGCTATTAAATGAGAGAACTTGTGGCTTGCGAAGTGTTGCCCCCTCTGACTAAATTATATCATTTCTGTTTCTCATTTGATTACCTAATGGTATTCAGAAAGTGATGGGTTTACTAATTTTTTGCTAGTTCAAATTAAATATCTGTTAGACTCTAATTCGGCTTTTTCTCTTACGTGTTTGAAATGACAAGAAATCCCAGGGCATTAATATTGTGATAAGGGTCAAATACAGTCCAAGTGTAGCTCTCACTAATGCGTGACAGGAACCTGGGGATGTGTAATCAAAGGACAGGCCAGAGGTTAGCTTTAAAAAGTTTAGTCTTTCAGTGAGTAGATGGTGTTAAATAAAATAGTCAATCTATTGGTTGTTTACCTTCTTTTCAGGGTAACCTGCAATTTAATTTGTGTTAGGCATGACTATCCTGTTTGCAAATTAGGAGAGAATGAAACACAGCTGAAATATCTTTCTGGTATCAACATTGCTTACTTTGAGAAATATAAACCGGTCAAGGGGATCAGTGTTGGATCATGCTTTCTGTTACCTGTGAAGAATAATGTCTGGGTGCATTGAATGTTCATAAACATGGAAATGAGTAAAAAGTTCTGATTTGAATGTGAGCACTTTAAAAGGCTTTTGAAGGGGTTACTATCTTCAAGAAGATACTGCTCAGGAGGAGATGCAGCCTTTCCTAAAGGCATATCATGCAGTAGTCAGGAATTAATAGATCACAAAATTCCACCCCAAATCCAAGCCAGAAGGCATCAGAAAAACTCATATAGCACTGGTATCGCTTAGGAGCACATGTGCCTTCTGCAACTCAATCGGTTACCAAGTAGACTAAAGGTGCATTTGCATGGGGAGCAATTTTGGGAATCTAATCTCAAAGTAATCGGGGCAGAGAAGATGGAAACCTGCATCTTACTGTTTACTAGTGAGGTGGAAGTATGAAAAAACATAAATTCAGACCACAGAGGCTACCTGATAATATAAAGGCTGCTCAAATCATGAATCAGACAAATTGACTATTTAAATTCTGCTCAAGCTATGATATAAAGTATGGAAAATTCCCAGGTATCACCTCTGCTTTATGAGTTATCAATTGTTTCACATCACACACACACAAAATATTAAATAACTCATCCAGCACTCCAAATGAGACTGGACACAGGCCACTCTCCTTTGCCATGAGTAGATGAAGAGGAAAAAAAGGAATTTTTGGCCAGACCAAAGGTGCCATCCTATTTTGTTGGTCTTGATATACCAGCCAACCCATTCTTTAAAAATTCTCACACATTCTGCTGTGCCTTTGCAGTATTTGTTCAAGGTGTGCATGCACCCTGGATTTGTGCAGTGACGCAGCGCTGCGTGACTGTTGTTTCACTTTCTGTACCTTCCCTCACACTTCCTGGCGTTTTTTTTGCTTTCCTGACTTTGAGTGAGTACTGACTTTCCGTAACACTTCTACACCTATAATTTCTTTAGCTGTTTTATTGCTCTGTTACGCAGCACTGTGAAATCCTTTCACTACTCCTTGCATTCATATTGCTCAGGTTTGCTTGACCATGCTTTCCCATTTAGATTGACAGAGCTCACACGTTTTTCTATTTCCTTTGTTTGGATTTGACTTTTTAAGGCTGTCTTATTCTTTCTAATTATCTCCTGTGCAGTGTTCTCTAACTAAGGCACATGATTTTTTTGATCTTGACCTTTCTAAAGATATGTTTGCTGAGGGTTTGCTTTAAGTTAAAAACAAGGTGGGGTTTTTTTTTAAATAAAAAATGCTCTCAGCCTACTGCAAATGTTCCACCCTTTTCACTTCCCCTTTTAGCAGCTTTTAAAAAGTTTTTCTCAACTTTCTCTAGTTGTCTTTATGTCACATATTTATATGAATACTACTTTATAAAATTTAGGATTATTTCTTAATTCAATGTAGTTGCCAGTACATCAGTACAGCTCGACTATTATTCAGTGGCATTTAGGACAAGGTCGGGAGCTGCTTCTTCCTAACTAGCTAATCTATAAAATGATCATTTATCTAGAAATTTAATCTGACCCTCACACCCAAATGAGATTAATCTATGAGGATCAAGTAAATGATCCCACTTTAGTGTTTCCACTACTCTGGATGATCTTCTGTGGCTTGTCAACCTGGTAGCAGAACTGCTCTGAAAGTTGGAGCCTCTGAAAACATGGTGGAGATTGTCCCTCTCCTTCCCCTACTCAGTAGCAGTGTGACTGGTGGCCCGTCGCTGCAGCTGTCAGCTCTTTGTCCCCTCCATGCCCTCAGTTCATCCACAGTAGTCACGCAGAGCACAAGTTGACTGAAAAATATGTTGGGAATCAGTTCAGAAAACTTCATGCATGATTTCTTCCTGATTTTTGTTTTGTGGAGATGTTCTCATTGCTTTCGATTCTTTACTTCCCAGTTGATCTATTTAGTGTCTTTTGTTGTGTGTTTTGTCTCAGGAGGATGGAGGGCTCAACCCTCCATGTGAAACATCTGACATACATTTGAACTCATGGGGTCAAAAGGACCTTTACTTTGTACAAATAAATTATAATTTACTAGAAGCAAATTTGCATCTTCCTTAATTGAATAAAAGATTATGTGTTTCATAAATACTTTTTTGACACTTGAATCTCCTATCTTGTTTGAATTATACTCTAGATAAGATTATTTTTACTGCTATTTTTTCCTGAAATACATCAATAAGGAATAAATTAATGTTGATTCAAATCAGAAGTGAACAATTTAATTCTTGCCCTAGTTCCACCTGTAAGTGCAGATAAGAAATGTTGCCAGACTTTTGCAAAACTGTGAGTCCCAACCCTTGTCCTGTTCATCCACTGGCCAATTTTTGTGAGTGACCATTTCACCCAAGTGGGGGACCTCTAAAATCCACTCTGGTTGAGCCCAGTTTCACCTCAGGATATCAGCCCAGATGGAAAGCTTGAAAAACTCTCTGAAACTAAACAAGTATTTGTATAATTGAGTAGCTGAACTTGAATTAATTAATTTATCCTTCACTCAATTTTTATTCCTTAAAAGTATCAGAGTATAGTTGAAACCTTGAAGCTCTTGAAGTCAGTGGATTTAAGTGTGATGAGGATTTTACTTTATGTCTTTGTTAAAATAACCTGATGTTAACTAAAGTGATGGAAAGAGTATCAGATAGTTATAAATAGTTTAGCTAGACCGGCTTTTTAAATCCCTATGTCCTGTGCCTTAAAGCTGATTTTAATGAAGAAGATAGAACATTTTGATATATATTGTCACATTTCCTCATCTCTTGTATATTAATGACTTTAAAATGTTCAGATAATTCATTTCTCAGTAATCAAAAAGCNCGTCTAGAAATTAATGTTGATTCGAATCAGAAGTGAACAATTTAATTCTTGCCCTAGTTCCACCTGTAAGTGCAGATAAGAAATGTTGCCAGACTTTTGCAAAACTGTGAGTCCCAACCCTTGTCCTGTTCATCCACTGGCCAATTTTTGTGAGTGACCATTTCACCCAAGTGGGGGACCTCTAAAATCCACTCTGGTTGAGCCCAGTTTCACCTCAGGATATCAGCCCAGATGGAAAGCTTGAAAAACTCTCTGAAACTAAACAAGTATTTGTATAATTGAGTAGCTGAACTTGAATTAATTAATTTATCCTTCACTCAATTTTTATTCCTTAAAAGTATCAGAGTATAGTTGAAACCTTGAAGCTCTTGAAGTCAGTGGATTTAAGTGTGATGAGGATTTTACTTTATGTCTTTGTTAAAATAACCTGATGTTAACTAAAGTGATGGAAAGAGTATCAGATAGTTATAAATAGTTTAGCTAGACCGGCTTTTTAAATCCCTATGTCCTGTGCCTTAAAGCTGATTTTAATGAAGAAGATAGAACATTTTGATATATATTGTCACATTTCCTCATCTCTTGTATATTAATGACTTTAAAATGTTCAGATAATTCATTTCTCAGTAATCAAAAAGCCCATGAAAATATCAATAGAATTATTCAAATCTCCTGTAAAATTTCAAAAGTATTTCTATAGTAAGTGCCAAAAATTAATGGCAACACTTCACAGAAAGAGGTTAATCACAGTTCATTGTTTTGCTATTCACTGCAATGACATTACTCATTATAAATGCATTTCGTATACATGTAGATGTAATATGTAATTTTCATAGATTCACCGCTCAAATATTACAGCAAGACATTTGCAATTCTTACTGTTGACTGCTGTTTGCAGAAGAATCAGGTACTTAATGTGTCAAATGCTAGAAACCATAGCTACGATGGATCTCTGTGCCAAATGAAATAATTTTTGAAGGGTAATTCCTGCAAAGCCAGGCACAGTGAAGTGTTAAGCGTGACTCAGGAAGGGACAAAAATTCTCAATTCTGTTTGAAAATTGAACTTCATTCCTCGGAGGACTAGAAATAACTTTTGAGAACCACATGGACTGTTGTGGAGTCTGGCACTTGTGAGTGCTTCGGATGCTTGTATAAAGCTGCATGTCTGGGATTAAAAGGGAATTTATCTTATTCTTTAAAGGTAAAATTCTCTCTATTATGGCCCACACAAAATATTAGCATTAATTTGCATCACTTATTGTGTGAGTAGTAAGACCTGTGCTCCTCTTAACAGGCAAAACCAGTTCTCCTTAGCAAACCTAAAAGAATCCATCACTCTCTGACTTCATCAAATGCACAAAAACTTTCACCTCACTATGATTAACTCTGTCCACATACATTAAAGAGCCCCGTCTATCAGGACTATTTGCTGTACTTGTTCACACATCAAAAAGTCTAGTTCCCTGCAGCCTTGAAAGTAAATTGAATTTTAATTTCAGATTTGATGTCTGGTCCCCTAGTTCTTGTTTTACATGAATTGTAGATTATACTGGCCAAAATATTTTCTGCATCCCATTAATTAATTGATGGGATCTCATGATATACACCACAGTCACTGCTTCCATACTCAGAAAGAAAAGGTGAAGGATACCTTGGAAGAAGCTAATGCGCAACATACAGCTTCGTGTGAAACATTCTAGTAAGACAGGACAACGGGCAATGGTCTTAAGCTGAAAAAGGGTAGATTTAGATTGGACATTAGGAAAAAAAATTTTACTATGAGAGTGGTGAGGCAGTGTCCCAGGCTGCCCAGAGAAGCTGTGGATGCCCCAGCCCTGGAGGGGTTCAAGACCAGGCTGGATGAGGCTTTGAGCAACCTGGGCTAGTGGAGGGTGTCCCTGCCCATGGCAGGGGTGTGGTACTCACTGATTTTTAAGGTTCCTTGCAACCCAAACCATTCTGTGATTCTATGACTTTGTGACATATGTTCACAGGGCACATAAACAAGATCATGTGTCAGGCTGTGCAAGATCACCATGTATCACAACTACACAGTAATTCTTTTAGCAAGACTTTCTCATTAAAATAGTGGATAGTCTAGAGCTGAACATTGCTTTGACTGTTGATCTTTGTGAAAGAGACCCATTGTGTTACAAGGACACAGTGCTGATGCTTGTAAAGAAAAACCTAAATAATTCTCATATGGCTCTCCACAGCTTTCATTCTGCTTGTGTGCTGTGCAGTTCAAAAGAACATCTCTCCTTCCTTGGTGTCTCTCCTACTTCTGCCAAAATTCCCTTGTCAGCACAAACAACAGTGGGCAATCTGCCCTGACTATCCTGGTGACCAAGGGGAAGTGATTGGTTACCCAGAAAGAGGGTAACATTTGTTAGGTACCGGTCACAAATATCTGGTTCTGTATATGTTGTATGGTATGGGAGGGAGAAAGTGATCTTGCCAGAAGGGAGCCTCCCTGGAAAATAAAGCCGGAAGAAATAAAGCTCTTTGGTACCGCTGATTTTTTTATGCAATTGTCTTGCAGAAAAAGTCTCAGATGCCTCAAATATTAATACTTGTAACGAAATTCTCAGATTAGCAATTGCATAAATCCTTTCCTCAGATGTAAGTTTCAGCCTGTGGGATCACAGCCGATTAGAAAGATTGTTCCAGCTACAGTCACCTTTACTTAAGCTGATGCCAAGCGCTATCATCCAATTTAGAAGTCAACACAGTATACGAAGTATGCTTCTCTGAGGGGCAAAATATGACTCATATTATTCGCAGCAGACCGGCATGGTGGGTGCAAAACGAGGCACTGCGGGACAGGAGAATGAGGGCAAATTGCAGTAGGGAGGATAAAAGGGCTTCATGAAACCTTCTAATACATTTTAACTAAGAGACTTGGGGCTGTATCTTGTTCTCAATTTTATATTGACCTTTATGGGGTTCTAAAAGAGAGCAGAATTTCCCTGTTCTTAATTTATGCCACTTACCAAAGATCCCTGTAGTCAAATCTGTGCTAATTTACACAGTGTGCAGATCCTCTAAAGTCAATAGGTTGCAGTGTAAATCAGAGCATAAATCAGGTCAGAATTTGGCCCGTGATGAAGAGCCAATGAAAAAAAAAAGTTGCCCTAAATGGTTCAAAAGAAGCAGCTAAACCTATTGATTCTTGTTTAAATGAATCACGTTTGGGTTAGATCTCAAAATGTTATTAAAATTGTAACAGAATAATCTTTATGCTAGAAGATGAAAGTATTTAGCATATCTACTGGCTTGGGACCTGAAGGGAAAACCTGTACCGATAGCAAGAACCAATTCCTAAATGGTCCCTGAAAATTAAAGTATTCCGTGAATGACAGAATCAAAATTTGGTACTAAAAATCTAGATAACTTTGAAATAGCTAAGCAAAGTGGGAATAAAGAGCAACTGAATCTCCTTTTTTTTTTTAGTGCTAGGATCTTCATGACTTACTACAGTATTGTTCCAAGGCCCTGGATATATTTGCTATCTCCACATACTCATATCATTTTGGATCAAATTCATGACTAGTTTTCACAGGTGCAGCCATATTTATTTCACACCTCTGAATTTAGCTCTTTGCTGTGTGTCTGGAGACCATTCATCAATATTCTCTGGAAACTGGCTTGCTCCCTTCTCAACAAATAACCATATTAGCCTCTGATATTTTCAGCCAGAACAAATTCCACTTGGTGGCTTTCATTTATATATGTATATTATTCTGAATACAGGAAATATGCTAGTGGATGGAAAGTTGGGTATATATGAGCTTCTATGGCAAACTTTAAATAAATTGAGTTTGTGAGGAGTCCTTCTCAGCTGGTTATTGCATCAATAAATCAAGAAGTATCAAATGCGGATACATTAATCAGATTTCGATAACGTCTGCTAGAGTCATTCAGAACAGCTGACATAAAATAGCTATAATTACACATTGTGGTATTGTATCATGTGTTTCATATTTCATAACATTTATTCTCAGTGAATGTCTCAACAGCCTCCTATTAGTGGAAGACCATTATCCTTTGACAATGGCCTATTTTTCTGTTCTACTGACATTAACTCTTAATTATCTTTTTTTTTTTTTTTTAACAATAACAAATTAAAGTCAATGAGGATTATGCAAATCTCTCTGACTAATACCCTGTGACTGTTACCTTAAATGCTTAGGGCTACAAAATGGAATTTAGTGTGTATGAGCTCAAAGAAGCTATTTACTACTTTAACATTTTACAAGTCATACATTAACATTTAGCAAGTCATAAAAAATTTACATCTTTAAGTGATTTGTACTTAATAGGTTAGTGATATGCATTTCATTCAGGACGCTGGGGAAAAAATCTATAAAATGAAGGCATTTTGCATTGTCTGCAAATAGTTTGTACTGCTGGTGGATGTACCATCAAACCCACAGAAAGGGTCTGGTACCCTTCTCCTGTTTAGTTAGAAGCTATTCTCCATGGGAATAATAATATATCTGCAGTAGCAAACTGACAAAAAGTATCTTAAAGTTACTCAGCTGCTAGTAAATCACTTGCAGTTTAAGGAAAAAGACTTAGATTAATACAGCGACTGCTAACACGTAGTGATGGACATGGGTTATTGTGGTTATATTGGAATAAATATTGCTATGTAATGTCTCTGAATACATGCCCTATTTCTTTTTAGTAGGATACTGCAGGTATATTTGGTCGCCTTCTATACAGTCTGAAAAGATCAGTTATTAAGGACATAACCTTCATCTTGGAATCATGGTAACCAAACTCTGGAGTGCTCTGTAAATTAGTTACATCCATCGTTAACCAAGCTGGCACCACTAGGTGGTACCCAAGAATATGAAGCACAGACAGTCACTTTCACAGGATTTCCCTTGTTTTGCAAGCGAAGAAGCTTCCTTTGTGCTTTTAAAAAAAGGCTCTGATATTCCCATCATCTTTTCAGGTGGATATTAGTGGCACAGAGAAATTAAGGCCAAATCCTTCCCAGATGTGATCCTGTTCTCCCAGTTCTCCCAGTTCCCATACGATAGCATGGAAGCACTGGGGCAGCCTTCTTTTCAGACATGGATTATTAAAACCTAATGAAGAGGTATTCAGGATGAGACTGCAGGCTAAAAATTCTCTATAGAAAAACAGCATGCGAATTAATGCTGAACTTCTTTCTAATGTACTCTTTGCAGAAAAAAATACAGCTAGGTTTTCCAGATTATGTTAGCTAATTTGGACATGCCGCTATTTTGCTATTTGCATGTCTTTGCCATTGAAAGTGGAAAAATTAATATGGTGACAGTACAAAACAAGACGTTTAGAAAGCAAAATACTGCAACAATAACTGGTAAAATGTTTTATTCAAAATATCCGTATAAAATACTGCAATCTACTTTAAAAGAAAAAATTACAGACATGACTCCTATATCCATGAAGTTTCCCTCTTTTATGAGACAATTGGACTTATCCTTTAAAAACACACACATTTTAAACTCATGGAAAGACTTCAGTTTATCTCTTCCTTTGGGAGATTGCTTGGGAAGCATGTTGGTGTTGCAAGACCTTTCCATCATTTATCCTGCAGCGTTCCTGTTGGATTGCCAGGGAGCATGAAGTCCAACCTTTTTAAAATATTCCGTTTGTTAGAGGGGAAGTAGTTCTATTTCAATGCTCAAAATAGTTGAAACAAATACTGTTCTTAAGTGTTTGAAAATGACTTATTTTCCCTTACCAGTTAGAGAACAAGTAAATATTCGGATGTTTTGATCCTGAGCTAGGTTTCCAACTGTTGAACACATGTGCACCAATATCTACAATTTCTTTTGGGATTAGAAAAAAAAATTTGCTCAGTTGATCATTTTGAGCACATCCTGAAACCCATGCAAACACAGGAAAAAAAAATCATGCAACATCCTATTGCAAACAGTGCTGCTGGTAGCACACTTTGACATCCGCAGTGCCGCTGCTTCTCAGGTTTGCTTTTTCCCCAGGGTGCCATACTCTCTGCCTCCCAAGCGGATGACAGAGTTCAGACCTATCACTCTTTTGTCTCACACAGGTAATTCTGCACCTGTAACTCCCAGTTTAAAAGACCGTGGGGACTTTGAGTGCTTGCAGAGGAAGGAAAAGTATCACAGTTAATGTTCCAGCTGATTTCAAAGCACAGTAGGTTAAACTTGCTCATATGGGTAATGAAGCAGCTTGAAGACAGGTCAATGGAAGCTTAGCAAACTGGAAGCTGTACTGTTTGCTGGGTTTTTTACTGCAGAAACTCCCGTCACAGAAGCTTAGACACTTTTTATTAGTCCCCACCAGCACATTTGGTCTTTGAATTAAATACTCAGCATATTTGCTCTATTTTAACTTAAAATCCAAGAAGAAAAACAAAAGAAAAATGAATACGGAGTGGTCATGTTACAATTCATAATTTTGGTTTTCAATAGGCTTTTATTAAATTGAATATAATCTGAAATCTTGGAATAGTTCTTCTGGCACTGGGTGCTGTCAACATTTCTCATGTCCGTGTGACAAATAGTGGGGAAAAAGAGGGCACAAGAATATTATATTTGCTTATTCTCATTAACACATTGTAAGATATTCAGATTGTAGAGTCTGAAAAGGTCTTAGCTGGTGGGAGATTCTATAAAATTAGGCCTGAGAAGATAGATATAACTACCCTGTGTATCTATCTCAATTTAATGACTGTAGTTGTAGAGAGAGGAAAGAAACAAAATTCTATTCAATAAATTTTACACATAACTTGACGTTCAATCAAGTGCATCACCGTTAGCAATCAATTAGTAAGTCAAAGCATAGTTTTGAGTAGATGTAAATTACTGTATGCACTAACGGCTCTCAAGCAAACCTCCAGAGCAGGTTCAGTTTTTTCACAAGTAAAGCAGTAACATCATAAAGCTACAACAGGGAAAAAATGTTCAAATTAACTTAATCTATTTTAATCTACAAATACATAAATCTTGCTTCAAATGAAAATGGCAACAACAAAAGCAACACAATTCCTTCCAATTCCCTCTGGACCACTTAGAATATTTCTCATTCCTATTATAGCTCAGAAGATACTTTCCTCCATCTCTTTCTCTCTCTTTCATCTGAAATGTGTGTCACTCCAGTACGTTGTGCTTGGAGATTTCAGTGGGTTTTTTTCTGCTTGATTCTGTTTTCCCTTTGCACTTAAACTGTAGCATGTTTCAGTGATAATAGCTCCTTAACTTCCCCATCCCCATAAACTCGCCTCATCCTCAGTGAAGTCTCTATGAAAGTATATTATGAAAAATGCCATTAAACATTTTTTATTGCCTTCTGGCAACTGTGAGGCACGTATGTTTTGGAGTCAAGTATATATCTGACAGACTCCTGGTGATCATCAGGATCAGATCTGCTAAGTAAGAGAACACAAATTCTAAGCCTATTCTCTTAACTTTATCATCATTAATGGTACATACTTCACTGGAATTTTCTTTAGAAGCATTATGTTAAATGCTGACTTCATTGCACATATGTCACGCACTGATATCATTATTATTACTCAAGCCTTACTGGAAAGAAGTTGGGGCCAAAGTACTTAATTTACTTAATTAATTGTTAACTGTTTGACCAAATATGTCTCCCACAGAGAAGATGGGAGTACAATGAAGTGAGTAAAATTTCACAGGGCTTAAGATCAGGCATTAAGTAAAGCAGTAATATCTTTTGGAAAAATGAATGTAATCTAGTGCAGAACTTCTTTCCTTTGTTCATGGAATTTGTTAATATTCTTGCTTATGCCAGAATAGGAGCAAAAGTCTTCACATAGACACTCAGCCTTCCTTTTCCCTGCATTTCCAGGATACACAGATCACCTCTAAAATCAAATACTTTAGAAAAACATTGTGATATTGATAAAAACTCTACTATCTTGTAGACTGGGATAGTGAAATCAGAATGAGTATTCCTTGCTATGGTCCTGAAGGGAAATATCAAGTAGCTGGTGTTCGTTTTCTGCAGGAATTTATACGGAGGAAGTGATTCTGCTCAGAAGAGGAGCCCCATTAAATGTTTGCATTTATTCAGGCAATTTCACCGACAAACGGTGGACTGTGATTGTGAATATGTTTATGTCTATCTCTCTCTCTCTCGTCCATGTGTCTATCAGGATCAGTATTAGCTTATTCATATCTTCTGCAGTTAAAATTAGGAAGAGGACAATAGTATTCATTATTAAAATGCTTAAAAATAAAAAACTGTAGAAAGACAGGACATCCTAGAAAGACAAGAAAGCAACCAAATGCTCCTTTTTCCTCTCTGCTGAATACACATCCTACCTTCTCTTACAGATTAGGAGCACAATGACGTGCGCCCACTTAGACTTCGTTCCAAAAATGCAACTGCTGAGACACATTGGTTTGCTGATGTAGAAACATTCGAAGGATCACATGAGGACAATACAGGTTTATGTAGGTAATTTACGCAACATCTCAAATGTTCTAGAGAGCCAATTCCACTTCTCAAGGTGGCAACAAAACTTTCTCTGCCCTTTAGCACACATCAGTGTGCAAAAATACGGAGATGAGCTGTTGAGAGAGTTTTTCCTGGGAGTTTCTTTTGGCTTCTCCAGTGGCTGCTTCTTGCTGTGCTGCCCAGGAAGCCAACAGCATCGGTGGTGTGGGGTGCTTGACAACCGCCTGCCAACATCTCTTCAGTGTTTCTCACTGCTTCTTTACTATTATTCTGCCAGAAATAAAGCTGTGTGAAAGCTCTGTTTACCAAAGTATCCCATGCCTGTGCAGCTAAGGGATAGGAAGTTCACTTATATTGTACAGCCCCATTTAAGTCCTCTAATCTGAACTACAAAGAGGAATTGAATTAAGAGCTGAGTCAGCCAGAATTTACATTACATTCATAAAAAACCCCCAAACATCCCAAATCTCTATATTACATATTAAAAATACATTAAAAGAAGGTTAAGTTAGCAAAATCAAACACTTCAAATTTTAGAAATGCCATAAAAAAATGCTGCTGCCTCACGTTACTTCAAACGAAGCCTCCTCCTGCGTATGAAATATACTGTCTTTAATAACAGCTTTTCACACCTTTTTCCACAGAACCTTTCCCTCACTCCTTTGCCTTGTATTACCTGTCCTTAAATCTTCTTGCCTTCTCATTCACCCCTGCTTTTCTCTCTTTATTTCTTCCACATTCCTGAAAACATCGAAATCTCCTCTCCCGGTAGTGGTCAGTCCTCAGAATAATTAACTCTAGGTAGCTACCAGAAGATGTGGAGTCATTGACCAAGGGCAGGGATCAAGCCACGGAGACTCAGAGAAGATGCAATGTCAGGCAAGGGGTGCAATATTGTAGGTATCTCTTTGCCTCTTGAAGATCTTTTCATCCGGCATTGTTGAAAGTTTACACTAGCTTATCCTGTATTTGAACTAACAGAAGAGTATCACCTCGAGGTGTAAGCACCTAGGGAAAAAATCTAGAGCTGGAGCAGTGGCTCTGCAACCTGAGTCCCACAAGGAGACATCAGTGCATGTCATTGCAGGATCTGGCCCAGGCGAGTGAGGAAGAAAGCCAGTGAAATGCATGATACCCAAAATGCTGTCAAAGGAGATATTTTCTCTCTAATGCCTTTCAAATATACAACCTTAGGGCTCACTCCTAACAACAGAAGGTAAAAGATTTCTAAACAGACGTGCAGTTTTAAAATTGACAGTGTCCCTTTAACAACTTCAACAGTTGGAGTTTTATGTAGGTGGGTGAATCTGATGCTAAATAGTTAAACCTGTTTTAACCAAGAACTTGTGACTTCCAAAATAAAATCTTGTCTGTAGAAAAAAGTAACAGCAATTGGGAACAAAGCACAAAGGAACAGGGAAGCTCTAACTTTTGCAGGTTCGAGGAGGCACAGCTACATGCTTGGTTTTTATTTTTTTTTTTAAATGTGGAGAATTAAGTCAAGTTTCTGATATCTGTCTCTGTCAGAACAAAATGTTTCCACTACTGTTACACAGTAAGTTCAGTCTCTCATGGGTCAGAGATTCTGGGAAACATTTACTGAGAACAGAGTGCATAGGAAGTACATAGAAAGCCCCATTATATTATAACAATACATGTAATTTATATCAAATTCATACCGCCTCATGTACCGGCTTGTTCTCATTTATGATTGTCTGCTGCCTGTGCAGAGTATTTCATCCTTCTCCATTGCACAAAACTTTCTTTTAGATTCTTGAAACTGCAGCTTCTCTCCACTAGTACTTCTTTCAAGTCAATGCCCACTCTCCAAATCCACCGCCCTCTTTGCCCTTCCACCACCCTTCTGGTCTATCAGTTGTTCTTTCGGCTCATCTTCAAGTCAGCTTAATTTTTTTTCACCATTGACAGAGCAGAAATAGAATGTATAGCATTAATGAACTAATAAAAAAATCACATCAGTCTCATTACCACTAAAGATCCAAGTTCTGTAGCTGCTGTGATGAGTGATTTTTTGGTGAGATGCCTCTGCCCAGCCCAGCCCTCTGCCAGTGTCAGCTGAAGGGTTGCCAAGCTCCTCGATATGCCAAACAGGTAAGCAGCGCACACATGTGTAAGACCTTTATGTTCTCCAGATGACATGAGTGCAGTGGATCTCAAAACTGTCTGTCTTTGTAGTACCTAAGACGTGGCACTGATCTGCAGTCAGTATGAGGAGGGTACTAGGTACCGACAGTCATTCTGCATTGACCAGCGTGTTCTGTGCTCTGCTGGCACATCTGTGTGCACCGTGTAAAACCACTGTGGGCTGCTTCTGGGCTTGCAAAACCTGATAGATCTGCAAATGCAAATGCATTCCCATTAATTAGAATAAATGACCACATGGTTGCATGGTTAACTAAGTTCCCAGACTCCCAGGGAAGGAACTATTTGCACTGTCAAACACTGCAGAATTTGCATCTAAGGGAAACAATTTAGGTTTCTATATTTTACCAACAGTTAAAGAACTGAGCTGGTGCTTTCCTTGCACATTTACAATTTAAATCTAACATTTTTGGCCACCACAACATATTTTGGTTCCCATCTTGTAGGCTGATTCACAGGGATGGAGAGAGTGACCTTGGGTGTGATGATGATAGAATTTAGAACGAGAATTATCTACCTTGCCTCACAGAAATTGCTTGGCTAGTGAGGATAATTTTTTGGGCAGCCTCTGCCACTGTACAGCATAAGGCAGCATTAGATGTAGCTCTCTGTTCAACCAAACATAGAGGTGAGGGAAGCAAAGAAGGCAGGCCAGCAAAACCGGGTGAGGTAACCATGAGGCTTGGATTCAAGAGTCATCTCCTCCAAAGGAGAGTGCAGTTAAAACCTGGACTGCATTTTCACATATCACCCTGTAGTAAATCAGCCAAGGAAGGCTGGTAACACAAACAGCATTCTCTGTCAGAGAGCCACTCTTCCTTCTGGGACAAAACCAAACCACTGTCTACATTTCAAAAAAGATTTCAACAATCACCATAATCCAATATTATCACAGCCAATTCCACTTCTTCTTCTGTGTCTAAAAAGGAGCCCCTACTATTGTTCGTCCTTGCTATGTGTACTTGGAGAATTACCACTAGCCGTGGGGGAAAGCCAAGAGAATAAACAGCCACTGAGTACGGTCACATTCCTAAAACTGAAGAGCAGTCATCCCCAGAAAGGGATTTGGAAGAGCCTCAACAAACAGGAACGTCTCTAAATCATCCTCTCCTTGCAAACCGCTGCGCTGCAGGAGGGCTGGTCTCTTGCCTGCAGGCTGCCATGCGCTCTTGGGGTAGGGATGCTCTCTTGCAAAGCATTAAGCCCTGTAATTCTAATATGTAGTAGTTTGACTATATATTTATATCTAACTTTTTAATCTGCTTCACCTCTGTGGAAGTGCTGCGTCAAATGCTCTCCCATCCACAACTTTACTGGTATACCTGTACTACCCTATTTATTGCATAATTTAAAAACTTTTGACTAGACTACATAGAAGAATTCATATTAGAAACAGTTTACACTTGAGAACAGAAAAGCTAATCATGACTTTTGTATTTTGATGAAGATTATTTGTTGTGTAGACTTGTGCTGGGTTTTGGTAAAGCCCATGAACAGTGTGTGGCAGATCTGTGGAAATCCTTTATTAAAAATATAAAGGAAATAAATTATGTAAATTGAAATATTATTGATTTCACTGACTCTTTTTTGAGTCTACAACATACCAGAGTTTTCATGTAGCTGCGACAGTGATTTTTAACCTTCCATTCAGACCAAATTTAATTTCAGCATTTCTCAAGCTTCTTTCAAATCAGGCTGGCCACCAAATCCTCCCCCTTTCTAGGAAGTGTCATGACAAAAGTCATTATGACATTTTAAACAAAATGGATATGTAGAATTGTGAGCTTATTGGCAGCTGTGGCAAATTTTAGGCCTCTTGTTAATATTTTGGAATATTGTATTACATTTTATATGTAATGAAATTTTGTGATTCTTTGCTACATAAAATTTTGATGAGAAGTGATGAGAAATCCTTCTGAAGAATGGGAATACTGCTGTTGGCTTTGCTTTATTGCTGTTAGAGTAATTTAATACCAATATCAGAGTATACACCCCATTGTGGGTATCTTTGTGGATAGATATGAGAATGAAATCCACCCCCAAAGAATGAAAAGCTTGCGACCCTAATCCTGCAGGCTGCTTCAGAGGCACAGGACCGATACTGTACCATTTCTGTAGAGATCCTCCACCCAAGCCCAGGACAAACCACAGAGCAGCTTGGCAGGATGAGACTCAAATTTTTTTAAAAAAAAACAATTCCATGACAGTTAATAAAAAACTCAATTATAAGTCACATAACATTAAAACATATGACAGGAAGAGAAAACAACTCATGAGACACCTATTATCCCAAGATATTTCCAATTACAAATTGCAGCACAGCTTGAGCACCTGAGCTGTTCATGTGCACTACCCTGAAAGCTGATTACAACATCATGAGATGAGTGATACAATGACTAACGCAGTATCAGCACCACCATCTCCCACTCTATTCTTTTAGTATCATGTAAGTGGAAAGTGTTTAATTAGAAAGCTTTCGTTATTCATTTTCTAGCTTAATAGGCTTTTCTGGTTGATAACAGCCTTATTATGGGTTGGCAATAGATGCTTAGCCAACCCAAAAATATCTTTTTACCCCTCCTTGTCTTTTAAGAAAAACAAGCAAATGCATTTCCTGTCCATTGAAATGCTGTTATTAGATTGTGTGCATTTTAATAGAGCTGTGTCAGTTCAATTAGCTTAAGGGCAAGAAATCTTAAATTATATTCTAATTTTGTGAGTGTAATATCATGGGTAAAACAGGGCAATTCCGGGCTACAGATGCAATTTTGCCAGTGCTTTCTGGTAACTGTGGGCAAATGTGTGAGCCAGCAAACGTACCTGTAAAATTTTCTTCTTGTACACGGTGAAGCTTAATCTAAGTTGTAACATTTTATCCAAAGGAAGTTCTTGCATTACTGGTCAATATATGTGTTAATTTCTTCCAGTTTCAGCAAAGTTCCTCGTTCTCTACCTGGTACCTCTTGAATAAGTTAAAAGTTTTGCAGTAAATTATTGGAGGATTTTGTGCCAGAATTCCTCTTTTTTTTTTGTTTGCTTGACATGAGAGTTGAAAAGAATTATGCCACATGGAAATTGAAGCTTCTTGTACCCATCAAACATAAGGCTTTCATGTTTCTTCCAAGGAAACTTGTAGTGTGAACAGTGGGGTTTTGTATTCTTTACATTCCAAAAACTTTCCTTTGCCTTTCTTAACAGCTATTGGGAAGAAAGAATTTACCTAAAAGTGACTCTTTGTCTTGCTAAGTATTAATTAATATTTTCCCCAGAGTTTCCCTTCAATATATGAGTGTATTTTCAAAAATGAAAATCTGGGGCCGGCTTTGAGTTGTCTTTGTAGGTAAGGACAGACAAAAATATTATCATCCTTACTTTAGAGGAGAATTTTACATAGTACATTTTTTAATATTTTAGGAGGGGTTGTATTATTTAGGAGGGGTTTTGCATCTACTTGAATCAGTTTTGTTTGTTTTAGTTTTATCTGGTTCTAACAAGCTCTGGGATGTGTAACTTTAGCTGTAAATCTGTTCCCCGCCAAGTACCATCGCTGCTACGCCGAACATTTATTGTGCAATGCACTTTAGGGTGGCCACCCAGAAGATGTGATCACACAGTTGATACCTGAAAGCATATGTTAAATCTCAAAACGTAAGAACAGATTTGAATTTCAACTCTCCTTTATTTGGGGATAATTATCCTCAAATTTTGCACTGGAATAGTAAAAAGAAAAGAAGAAGAAAAAAGTAAAAACCTTTCATTTTGTCAAAGCAACGTAGAGTCTTAAAAGTGTCAGGAACAGATGGGTGGAGGCACACCTTCATCTGACTGCTGCAGTCAGTTGGAAGCAGTGGAGCCAGATAGCGAGTAACGCAGATTGCTTCCTGACACCAGAAATGGGGAAGAAGTTCATTTTTAAGGATAAGATTGTTTTTCAGTTAATGATTGAGAAATAGTACAGAGATTATTTTGTTAGTCTTAACTGCATAGTTTCAAACTTCATGGTTTTCTCCAGGTATAGTCATAATTCTGACTTCCTACGTTTTCTAACTGAGAAACTAAATCATGCTCAGTTTCAGGTCTCAAACAGATATTTTTTGTCATATTTTCTCGACATGGATTTTTTTTTTGCCAATTTTCTTACATTAAAACAAGATGGTTATCTTTTTGTCTGTAAGGACTGGAGGAGCATGCATACAGGAGGAGGGTCGGTATTTGACCCCACTCCTGCATCGCATCCTCAAACATTACCTTTCCTCCCGCGCCCAGTTCTGCCTGCCACTGTCATTAACACCTGCACCTCTGTGACTCCTCTGTCAGAGCTGCTAGTGCCTAAACCAAAGAACTATCCTCACTATCAACTGCTACTCTGTGTTTTCCAGGAAAGTTCTATGTGGGTCCCATGTCAGAAATAGGGTATTTTGGCTGTGGTTAAAATGTTAAACCTAACTTTATGTTGCAGTGGACTCTATTCAGGCATAAATCTGTAGGGTAAAAAAATTCTTTGCAAAATCTTGAAGCCTTCCTGCCGGTGCAGTGAAAGCAAGTACAGTTGTTATGTTTTTGTGTGCAGTTTAACTCCTAGGAGTGCTTTGCTTTTAAGGACAGTGATGATGAAATGTTCAATACATAATCTACAGCTATAAAAATAGAATGCATAGGGATATGTCTTAGGGTTTTTTTCTGCAACTATTTTCATTTTCTGTTTTCATAATAATTATAAAGAGTGTAAAAATATAAATAATAACCAGTGCTTTTAATGTTGCTGATACCTGACACGAGGGAAACTGGTCTTTATATGTTTAGAGGGTTGTTTGATCCTTTATTTTCAGTGTAAACTGCCAGTAAGTTGAAAGTCTTAATGCTTAATAAACAGATTTATATTTCTGTATCATCTGAAGCACGCAGCAGTAGATATAATTACCTGTGTTTTGAGGTGTTCTGTTTGTGAGGCACACTGACTCTTAAAACTGAGCTACTGCATATACGTAAGGACTGAAGTGTTCTTGATTCTGCTGCTTTGGTTCTCAGGTAAATAACCTTTGTGACCAAGACATAATGTAACGAGGTAGATACGGTTTCTTGAGCTTGAAGTTCACTTTGTACCAATATAAAAAGAGATAATGTTATTTGTGTGATACTGAGTAGTTTGTGTCTGCTTAAGACGTTACTCGGTAAATGAAGAGATCTCTTGCAAGCCCCGTGTTGCTGATGCTTGCCTGTTGATTGTTAATCTTCTCTCTGTTGATATTCCCTTTAAATCTCCCTTATGAGCTATGATTACTGATGAAAATTGAGCTTTTCAAAAGGGAGGAGAATGAGAAATCAAAAGGAAGAATTCCTAATTTAAATTTGGTGGAGAAAAGCTTGAGAAAGATATCTCTGTGATCCTACGGGTTTAACATCAGAATTCAGTTGGGAGAACTCCCCTTTTTTTTTTAAGTCACTGTTTTCTGACTAATCTAATGATCGGGCCTGGCTTGGCATTTTAACAGGTGCATCTTTCCTGACACCTGCAGAATTATGCATAAGGCTGACGTCAGACTATGCCAAGGTAAGTAACATCAGTGGGATTAGGCCATTATGAACTAATCTTATGCCTACTGGAAACACAATTTTCCTATTAGTAAGCAAAGTGTACAGATAGGCATTTTGATTGCATTTAAAATATCCTGGTTTATATTTATAATTTGTGTATATCAGATAATTTTGTGGAGTCTATTCCTGTGGCTGTGAAATATGCCTTTATAAATGAAACATAATATGTTGTTCTGAACGCGTAATGGTAGCTTGCATATTGTTCTCTAAATTTTAGATTTATGCAAGTCACATTGACTTTTCTTATGAATTCTTTTGAATATATTTAACATATATTATTTGTATAAGAATCCTACTTTTTTCCAAATGTTTTTTTTTCTTGTTTTTATTTGTATTGCTCTCTGCTTTTCTCTGCTGTTTGCTATCTGCATGCAGGCTCTCTCTGAAGGCAAACAGCCCTGGCACATAGCACCAGAAGGTTACAGACAAATAGCAAGAGACATATATAAGACATAGGTAGCATTACAACAGAGAAAAAAAAAAGTGATGCATTATTATTGTCTGCATGACCTCCCTCTGAAGCAATGCTCAGCACCAACTTTGATATAATTATTCCTGAATGTGCCAAAGCAGTACTTTCTGAAATAGCCCAGTGTCAAACATGATGAATGACCAATTCTGTAATGTCAGTCCCAGTGGTAATTCCAGCAATGGCACAACCCACCAAACCCTGGGCTGTCTGTAAACCTAGCTGGGGAGAGGGACCGGGAGAGACCATGGACATCAGCTCCTCTTGTCTGCGTAACGCAGGACGTTGGGCTTCCTTGGCTTCGGTCCGGCTGCAGTTCAGAGGATGCACTTGGAGCAAGTAATCCAGTCTTATTTTGTCAGAGACATCATGTAGAGTTCCTTTTATCACCCGCTGTCAGGTGATATGTCACACTCATCAGAAGGCAAGATAGGTGGTCAATGCAGTAGATTATATATATATATATTGTCAAACTAAGCCCTAGAATATGAACAGGTTTGAACACAAATACAAAAATTCCTTTTCTGTTAGTTACACCTTTTTACAGTATTTTTAGAAGCGATGTATGAGTATTTTAAATGAAGTTCAACATTATGAATATGTTTACATAAAGTTTAAAATTCTGTGTGTCTGAGGGTAGTGTTCAATAATTTATCTGCACTGTAGAGAGACACATTCCTTATTCAGTAAGAGCTTCTACTTCTGCCACTGAGCACCTACTTCTGCATGGTCCCATCACCAGACTTGCTGCATCCCAGGGGCTAACTCCCACAAGAATATCGTCACAGGGCTATGGTGGGAATTTCTGACAGAGCAAATTAGTGCAATGCAGCACTTTGCCTCTCAACATGCATCTACCTACAGTGACTATGCTGCTGCTCATCAAAGAGGAGTCTCATAGAGATTAAAAGATAAGGCACTCATCCTGATGACTCACCTTCGTTATTTAACACATGGTATTAGTACGGACGATGTCGCAAAATTTCTTTTTTTAATCTATTCTGAGCTCCTGTTTACAGCATTTTCCATTCCAGCAATACCCCGTTTCCCTTTTACTTCACCATAAAAGCTTTGTACTTCCAGAAAAACACATAGAATATGTTGAATCTATGGTCCCTAGCAGGTTTTAAAAAAAATAATTTCTCAGTCTTGTCTTGGTATTTACTTTGAAAATATTCACTTTTGGTTGTGTTTTTAATACAAATCAATCCCAGTCATAACAGTTATTCATCTTTATATGGTGCCTTATGCAAATTCTTCTAGCTTCAGATTTCATATGAATTGCCACATAAAGCATGCAATCAATAATGAATGATGTATTTAATACAGATATGTTTGGGGAAAGTTGTTTTTCTTTAATTAACTCTTCCAAAGCCCCAAATAAAGATATATACAAAAAGGCATTAACATTGGAGATCAGCTATTATAATAAAGCTTTATTGGGGGGTTATATGTCCGGTTTGTAAATCTCAGCCTGAAAAACGAACTGTTCCTTCTGCTGTTCATCTCCCACTCTAACCAATGCTTGGGGACAACTTTTAAACTTCTAGGTTCCTATTTAGAGATTTTATTCAAAAAGTGCAAACCTTTCAAGGATTACTTTTTCCATCACCAGTGGTAAATATCAAATTTGAAGCATGCCAGTCAGATTTAAGATTTAATATAATATTTCAATCTTATGCCATCATTGTTTCAAAGAACAATGTCATTTATTAGAGTAACAAACCAGGCTATAATGGACTCAAATCAATATAATACAATTAAACCCCATAAAATATGCAGAGCACAATGGCATTTTGGCTCTTCTAACTACTTTACTGTCATGCTCATATGCAGTGCTGTCTCAAAACATGGGCTCATGGGGACCATCTCCCGGTCCTCTAATTTGAAAGGGATCCTGCAGGCAGGACGTAATACCTAATGTACATGCATCAATGCCCATCTCACTTCTCCTGGTACTCAGTGAATAAGATGTCTGTACGAGAGCTCAAAATGCTTAAGAGAGCCATGGTTGTTCATCTAAACAGCAGATAATAGTACATTGTTCTTTAGAATAATGGATTAAAAGTGGTTTGGTAGGTGGATGGGAGGAGAAATACTCAAAAAAGACAAAACTCTTTCCAAGTGGTGCAAAAGCAATTTTAAAGGCTCAAAAAATAAGGTTAATTATTAAAAATAATTCATAACAACTCCCACTATCAAAATCCTGCATAATGTGAATTGTCTGTACACAAGAGTGAAATACAGAATACTCTTAGCAGGTTACAGAAGGCATTTGAAGCATCTAATGCTTTTAGGCACTGGTCTGGAAAGGTGCATGCATAGCACCCGCATGTGCTATGAACACATCAACATGGAGGACCAGTCTTTCAATAAGTTTTTCCTCAAACTTTTTTCCTTAATTCCCTTCTATCATAAGACTTCTTTCATTATGTATATTAATACTGGAGTCTGATAACTACACTGCGAGTTTTTCCAGTATGAATAGCTTTAATTCTGTCAGTTTAGCTTTATACTCATGATATGCTAAAGCCAAAGATACAGTATTCTGTTATAAACTTACATAAAATGTCTGGCAGATTTCAGCTTTTAAGGTTTCTGGGCAAAAAAGAACCTTCCACCAACTTAATTTTACAACAGATATTTGTAATCGATGGTAAGCACTTCACAAGTATATTACTTTCTATTTTGATACAAAGCATGTCTGGACATTTTAAACGAAAACATTGTGCCTGAGCCTTCTCTGGGAATCAAGATTGGCATATAAATTGTTCATGGTGGCTTCTAGTGGTAATTCAAAGGTCAGAAGGCTGTGTTATGTTTCATGACAACTGTACAATGGAAGAATTGTGGCCATTAAATATGAAGGACCAGAAAGTATGCACTACCCAAACAAATTTTGCAGATTTGAAAAGAAAGAGCTGTTTCTCAAGATGAGTATCTCAATCCAAGTATCATTTTTTCACAAGTTTCTAGAGGAAAAAATAAACATCTCTTGAACTCAGCTTAATCTTCAGCTGGCGCAAAGGCCCACTCCTTCAATGCAACGTGGCTGAGTCGCTGTAGCTGAATTTATGGTTGTGAATACAGTTTCCCAATGTACCTAATGCCACAATGGAGCATGGCACTCAGGCCCCAAAGCAAGTAAGATTGAAATGTGTTTTAAAAATGGTATAATTTTCTTTAAAATATGTGATTCTCAGAACGGTTAAGAAAGCATTGAGCTTCCTTGGGTTTTGTTTGTGTGTTGGGTTTACCTGCAACAGAGCTTTCTTATTCAGTTTGCTTGTAAACAGAACCTTCTTATTTCACCTTTTTCATTAATGTGAGATGGTAGATGTGGTCTGGCTTTGGTTCAGAGCTGTCTGACAGGTTCAGACAGTGGAAAAACTAGGAACTATGCTATTGATGAGAAATCTTTAAAAACGAATTAAAAACTACAAAATCATGAATTGAAATGAACATAGATTCTTTTCCTAGCTCCCTCATATGTTAGTGCCTCCCTAAGATAACCTTAACCTGATGGTCCAGACAGTCAAAACAGGTTTTTATCTGAAACCCTGACATGTTCTCTCAGCACATTTGGGGATTTGATGCCCGGCAGTTTGGAGCCCTTATACCAGCACACTTGATTTTTATTTTTGCTGCAGTGTTTGGTTTGCTGGAAGGCAGCTTGGAAAAGGACAGGTCTACATTGCCTAAAGCCCAGTACCACAATGCTTGGGCCAGAGGAGGGTCGATGTCAGGGAATTTCTTGCTGTGTTGAGGCTCCAGACAGGGCTCATGTAGTTTTGATTTGCTGTGGTGTTAAACAAAATTAGCAGGTGACCAAGCTGACAAGGGACCTGTAGCCTCTGAGGGTGATTAACCCGCTTGAACCTTATTTTTCCAGTACCAAAATACTTTTCAAACTGGGATAAGGAAAGGTGACTTGGTCCTGAACATCTCCTGCTCTCTAAATGCTTTTGCAACCTCCAATTATTCCAGAACTTTTTCTATAGAGCTGAGGGCTTTTGCGGTGTTTATATGTAATTTGTTTATTCATTGGATTTCTTGTCACGCATGTATGCAAAGCCCCTTTTACTACAGGCTCAAATATTTGTTTACTTCCAGTGATTGCTTTTGTGGAATCTCTCATTATTCTGAGACCTCTGGCTAAAATGTCTTTGTCTTGGATGGAGCTAGCTAAGCCCTCGCTGATACCTACCTCTTGTTGCTGTACTGAATCATGGAATTTATGCTCTGCTCCAACTCTATAAGATAAATTTCAATACCTCGAGTTGTTTTTTTAGTCTGTGCTACTGGGTTTGTGCGGGGTTTTGTACATGTGTTGGTCTTTTTTCAGCTTTCTTTGGAGGGAGGGGTAACAAACATAAGGGATAGGGAAAGAGAAAAGGAACTAGGCTGGTTTCAAGCAATTTGAAAGACACACCCTTTCTAATAAGTTCTGCATTTTTAGAATTCTTATTTTTTGTGGTACTAAGTGCAGGTATGCCTGATTTTTAATCTCTTTATGTTTTTAACTGTTTGTTTACATCTGTTTATTGTTATGTTACGTAATGTCTATATCGTGTAAAGAACTTTTGCATCTTGCTAGCACTTTTCTGCTTTAATCCATATTACATCTGATACACTCAGGGTGGGGAAAATCCCAACTGCCGATCAGGTGATTGTCATGATCCCATTAACATCACTGGAGTTACTTGATTTCACGTTGTACCTTGTGTTCTAAGAAAAAAATTTTTAAAACCAAAAATCATATAAATATATTTTACTTTAGCAAGTCCACAACTCAAACTACGTTCTGCTTATGCTAGAATGTTAACATATGTTAGCTAACATGCGAAAATAAATATTTTCCCTGGCCTGGGTCTGATTGTCAGATTTATTCTAAAGTAGGAGAGAGTTTTCACACCCAACAGTCTTGCTGCTGTTAGGCCACCAGAAGTGATCAGCAGCTGCTCGCTGAGTGCAGAAGCTCACGCTGTCTTGCAGATCAGCTTCTGAGATGACTTGGTCAACAGCTCAACTGTATGTGATTCCTATGGAAATGAGAATAAAATCCAATAGTGAGGGACAAAGCAACATCAGCTAGGCAGCTGAATACTTCTGCTGATAGTGCTCATCCCACTGTACCCTGGCTACTCAGTGAAAATGAATTAGACTGAAGAGGTCCACAGGGCAGCTAAGGTAAATGATGCCTGATTTATAGATGTGGAAGTCAAAGCAAAAATTAAAGAATCTGCACCAGAGTGCAACAGGAAATCTGGGAAATAATAGTCAAGAAAGTGTCTCCTTGGCCTTTTGCTTTACTCACATTAACTTTTTTCCTTCCAGCACTTAAGTTATGCTTGTGCCATAACAGATACTGCCTGAGACCATCTCATTTCATTTTGCTAAGAAAGAGCGATTCTCAGGGACAAAGTATTTGGGGAATTGTGTTTGGCTTGCTTTAAGCACTGTTGTAAGCAGAGTTTACTTCAGGGCGATGTGACAGTAATTTTTCTCACTTTTCTTAAATAAAATAAAAAAATAACATTCATGATAAGACTTTATAAAATAATTCTTTCTATTTGTCTTCTACTTTGCAATATTACCGGGCATTTCTTCTTTGGATATGGAATTTCAAATCTCCCTTCTCTTTTCATAGAGAAGACTAAATGCTGTTGAGACAGCACTATTGAGGCTAACATCACAGTTTCATATTGTGCTGGAGCCAGGTAGCACTCACACTTCATTAAACAGGCTCTCCCAGGTTTAACTTATAACTTTTGGACAATTCAGAAATCTGCCCAATCTGTCTCTCTACACATTATTAGATTTGGAGATATGACATGCTCAAAAAAAGATTTCCCTTTTTCTTTCTCTTTTACCTATATTGAAATGGCTTGCTGAAATATGGCATCAGCTGGAATCAGGCCAAAAGCACTTTGTGGCCATATATTTATAATGGTTTTGCTATGAAGAATAGCATTTGGCTAATGGACCTATAGGACTGCTAGAAGAATACTGATATACATTCAAATCACAGGTCCTATGCAAGGGGATAAAGCCTTGAAGAATCCTGCAGAGGTTAGTTTGTCGTGTTTAGGCGTTTTCTTGCCATTTGTCTGTTTATTGTATTTGCTATTTTAAACTGAATTCAGTAACACAGCAGATAGGTACTGTATTTTCCAAGATCTTTTCTGGCCACTCTTGCGGTACAAGATACACTTCTTATAGCTCTGTCATCCAACTCAGGCTTTCATTAAAATGTATTAAACCTTTTCACTGAATTCACTTCTTCTGCCAAGGATACTTCTGTGAAGTACATTTTTCACACTTTTTCCACTATGGCTCTTTGCAAAGATTAGGTCATTTATGTCAACTTGTAAACAGTCTTTTGGCTTATGATTCTTCTCTGTTATTATTATAGATTAAAGTGGTTTTAGTAGCACAGTACTATAATGTTGAAAGATAATTAGAATGTCCCAGTTTCAGGAGCATAGAAATTACTATGTTAAGCCAAAGTGATGCTCAAAGTAGAGTTTTGACAATAACCCATACCAGATGCTTTGGAGAAAGGTGGAAAAACCCTATACAGCACAACAATATAACAGCTAAATGGGAAGTTTCTCGTTATATCTATCGGCTGGGAGCTTGAATGCCCTCAAGCATAATACAAGAAATGTTTGAATTCTTATTTTATCTGCAGTTCTTAAATATATTTAAAACTAGGTATGAATCTTTACCTTGCCTGTGTATTACATTATGCCACCTTTTCCTGAGAGGCTCTTAGTGCTCTCCCCAGGTTAGAAACCTCTCTGAAATACTAAGCTACTACGAATCTCCTTTGATTATTTGAGAGATTCTTCCTTCTGTGTGGTTGGGAACTATTATCCAGTTTTTTGCTTGTACACAGAAAGGATGTAGGACATGCTAGTAATGCACATTTTGGAAAATTGTCCTACAATGTAGGTTTGGTGTCATTAGAAATTAAAATCTAATGTTGTATTCTCAAATCCCAGTGTGTCCTATGAGTTTTATAAAAGCATCTTGTTTCTGTACACAGTAGTATCTAAGAAATACCACATAACTCATTACACATGCCAATAAAAATTGTTACCTGAGCAAATGAATTCAAAACCTCACTGCTTTATCTGCTTTATTAGGGCAGGTCCTCTGCCTGGGTACATAACTAGAGCCCCAACAGTCTAATACAAATGTCTCCAGTCATGGGGGGTTTTTTGTCCAAGTGTATTTGGTCCATTTTCCTGATAGATTGCTTTCAGTGCTTTCTAATTTTTTTTAAGTGATACTTCAAGAGAAAGTCAGAAAGGGTATGTCTGGAAAATATTTCAGCACATTGTTTTCTGTGCTCATGGCTAGAATATCCATTGAAGAGCTAGACACACTGGCAGATACTCATGTCAAGTATATATGTTTCATAAAGTAACATGGAAGGCAAAAAATAGGCAATGACTGACAAAACCATGACATAGGTAATAAGTACAATGTAGAAAGAAGGGTTGCTAGGTATTTGGAGACAGTATGTGCAATTACTTACTCTCAAGTCATTTAATTCCAGCTGTACTGGAGAGCAAGAAACATTATAATCCCAAAAGCAGCGTGAAGAAATATGGCTAAGTGGTAGTGATGTATAGCAAAAATATTCTGAAACTAGTGAGAAAATTGAGGCTGTCCGGAAAAAAACAAGTAATACATACTTATCTGAATGCATATTTGCCTGAAGTAGATGCACAATAGTGGAGTCCACTCAACCCTGTGGCAATAGGTGATGTAAGGTGTTGGGTTTATTGAATACAAAGTTCTTGATGTGAGACAGCAGTCACCCTTTGCTGAGCCTATTGAGAGTACGCACCTATTTCAGAGACTCCTGGAGAGCAAGAAAGGCTTGGAAACAACAAACATCCCTCCTCAGTTGCCTCCCAAGAGCAACTTGAAACACAGCTGCAGTATAGACTTCTACCAATTATTCTAGTAAAATCCAGCAGGAGGGAAGCTGTAAACCTGCAAGGAAAGGCGAAAGACGTCCATTGAAGGTATCACAAACCAGACGGTTTTGTGGGGAGGCTGGTTTTGCATTCATCCACTGTGACTGAACAAAGAGCAAACAGAAATGACCGTTCATTATCAGTTTTGGCAGACAGACTGCCTCACCTATGCAGAACAAATGTATTTGCTCTTTGTGACTTCTGACATACTGATCTTCTGGAGTCATGGAGCCACTTGACAGCATCTTTCAAGATGCCTTTTTTGGTGTGAATGCCTATGGGGTTCAGGAGATCTTGCAGAAACTTTGTGTTAGGGGGACTTCTACTTTCCTTGTAGCTTAAGTTACAGTTAGACTGTGAGGAGAGCAGAATATAATACAGGAATATAAGAACAAATTCCTTTGATTCTTAAAGAGTTCTCCTATGCAGGACATCTGCTGACTTCTGAAGGGCTGTGCTGAGAGCCCAGAAAACAGACAGAAAAGCATGAAAGGGGTCTGGTTCCTTCCTACTCTCAAGATGGATTTGGTACAAGCACTATTGTGTCCACATAATGATGCAACCTGAAAAAAGTTAGAGGTATGAAAATGAATTTTCAAAAGTGAAGAAGCTAATAATTTTAGGCATCTGGTAGGTCAGTGGCTTTAGAAAATGAATCTTCGTTGAGTTATACAACTTCTGTCCCCAGCAGACATTTGTGTGAGTTGCAAAGAGCAAACATAACAAAGGAATCTGTATAAGCCAACAAGGAACTTAAGCAAGAGCATAGGTCAGCAGAGAAAAGAGGTTCAGGGGAATCAGGAAGTCAGTGTACTGTACGTGGAGTGCACTGCTTCTCTGTAAATAGTTATCACAATAAAAAAAACAGTTTAGTTTTAGAAACATGGAGTCCTTTCAGGTTATTATTATTCAATGTGTAGTATGTGAAAGAGAATCTTCAGAGGGAATTACGGCATAATGTTTGAGTTTGGTTTTGAAATGCCATTTATATGGAGACATTCTTGCTTCTAAAGCTCTATGAATCTGTATAAATTCATCTGAAATGTGACATCTTCTTCTTCCTGTTGAGATTATGGTACTATGCTAAAAAAAGGAATAAAGATGGAAATGCTTTTACTCTCTGTATGGCTTTCACAAGAAAACAAACTATAAATAATAAAAAAAATCCCTCAGCAGTGGTATAAATCTGGGTTTGCTGTGAGACTTATCCTGGAAAGTCATTGGCGGGCTTGAAAAGATAGCTGAATGATTCCTAAATATGAGGGATTGTGGTTATACCGCTTCCAGCAAGTTTCTGATTCATAATGCTTTCATTTCAATTCTGTTTCTTTTTCCAAAGCTTTAAGAACGTAAGAAAATCTATTGGTAGTTTAGTTTTGTAATTGTCAAGTCCCCTGATTAATTAGGCATGCAATATAAATGAGTACAACACAAAAGTAAATGTGTGGGAGGCTGATGAGATGATAGTTCTGCTGCAGTTAGTTTATTTAATTTTCAGTGAGTCTGAAGTTTGTGGAGCTGTCAAACATTTGCTTCATCAGGTCAAGGAAAAAAATTGTTTGGATTCATGCAGAAGAGATTGCGTAAGTGAAGACTATTACTGAAATTTTATTCTTCTGTTATACACTATTTATTGTATCCAAGCTGGTTTTGAAGTGGAATGACTGTATGTCCCTTGTAGGCTCTCCCTCCAGAGAAGAAAGGGATCATGACCATTGAATGTGAGAAGGGCTCTTGCTCTAGCTGCCAGGCTCTCTACAGATAGGAAGGAAACAAACACAGATGCTCAGCACCTACCCCATTCGACCTGTCCCATTTCTGCTACAGAATAAACACTGGTGACCCCAGATAGGGGATGAAGTCCATCAGCCTGAGCCAGTTGGAAAGACCCCAAGAAAGAAAAGGTCCTTACCAGGTTTCAGTGCTAAGGTGAAGTTCTGCTCGGTCATTTAATCGTTTGGTACCTGTTGCGAACCTCAACAGTAATCTCAACAAAATCAATAAACTAATTGCAGAGAAAAGTGTTACTCAATGGGAATAATGATTGGCAGAATTTTGCCCTTAGAATTCAATTAAAGTTATTTACTAGATTGCTGCTTTCAGCATCTTTCTTATGAACTAATTTCAAGAAACAATAACAATTACGTATCTGTCAAAAAGTGTGATTTTTCAGAACAGTAAATAGCAACATTTCATGTGCCCTTCTTTACACGCCTGTAGGAATTAATTCAAGAATTTATGCTGGGGAGGATATGATCCAAAAATTGCCCCTGCCATGACTGCTAGAGATGTGTAATGCTCACCTGTACGCTCCCTAATACTTAGCAAAATATTGATAATTTATGACCTACCTTGTAAAATTTGTTTTTACTTGCCTCAGCTGAATAATGCCCATCTTTGCACCAAAAGCCTCTTCTAGCTAATTAAACTGGTTTCTTTGGGAGAATTTCCTGGCTGTTTGGTCACATCCATTCCGTACAACACACCAGTGGAAAAGTCATTTAAGTAACTCATGATCATGGAATCTGGGTGAAATAATTTAAAATGAATATGTGTTTAAATAAATGATTAAATACTGAAATTGTTCAATGAAAATTCCATATAGCAAATGGTGAGATATAATAGCTATGTGATCTGTTAAAAGGAAAAACCTTTTAAACTAATCGATCTTCTGCACAACAATTTATGTCAGTGCCTTTTAAGATGATCCCTTCTTAAATGGGTAGCTGACAAAGAAATATATCTGATACAATTGCTAAATGAATAGATTTGCAATGTGCTAAGGCAATACATTTAAGAGGTCTTTCATGTATTTTGAAAAGAGGTTAAAATCCTGGCAGCTCTTAAAAAGCAGGTTCTTAAGTGGTGTACTTTTTGTGCCACAAGATTATGACTGAATAGGATAGCACCATTACAGCAAAACATAGTTTCTCTCCTCCTTCTTCTCAAGACTTTATTTTCAAATGAACTAGGAAAAAATGTTGGGCTTTGGTTTTACTCTGAAAAAAAAAATTAAGCACATTTTTAAAAAAAGGACAGAGTGACTACAGCAGTTTTACAAATCCTGGAAGCAGTACCTCAGTCCCACTCGTCTATCCGGCCCATCATGGTCTTGTCCAAATTATCTAGTCTCTGGCTTGCCTCCAGGACAGGCTGATGAAGGTTTTGTTTGCATGATTTTCTTTGGCATTCCATCATCTGTACATGTAAAGAAGCATTTTGGTCCTTAGGAGAAAAAAGAGGTGGTATCATCACCATTTCAACAAGAGCGTTTTAGTCAATAATATATTGTAAAGTTTTGTCTCTAAAAAAGTATTGCAGTGATGCATCCTGTGCCTCCTGTCATACCTCTCCTGTGCTAGTTATTATGAAGAACAGTGTGAGATGGGAAAACAACTACAATTTTTCATCATAATGTTTGCAGACAGTGACTGGTAAAAGGTGGGGAGTCCTGTATCGCTTGTTCCCACATATTCAAGTACATACATTACATTTTATATAGTATTGAACCAGGAAACATCTGTCCTGAAGAAGAGGGGAAAAAAAAAGTTGTCAGAATTTGCTTCCTTGTCTGCTTCCAGAAATAATTGCTGAAGCACAAGCCCTTGTTGGGGGCAGACTGCGAAACGCTGATCTCATGGAGACTGGCAGGTGTATTTACCTAGAGGTAAATCCTATCGAGGATCTATGCTTTTCTCCTGTAAAAACCGAGCCAAGGCATGTCTATAACTCAAAAAATATCTTTGTACTTAATGAGAAACCACACGCTGCTCACCACTATGTCTTCATTCAAGTCTGGGTGCATCATCTTTTTAAAATCAAAGAACAGTTGAGATTTAATTTTCACCAGTAAATTTCCACTCTTCTCCCTTTAGGAGAATGCTTCCCATTTGCAGACATCTTTATATGCCTATAACTCTTCATTTTTAGTGCGTCTATATTGCCTATGAGGCTGCATCGTAGGGGTGGGCAGCTATCTAAAGACAGTGAACATGCAGGACTAAAAGATGATTTGCTCTTCTTAGAGTAAGACAGGCAAGAATGTAGAAATAACTAAAAAAAGAACTATAGAATATGAGAAAGCAATGAGGTAATATTGATTAATGCGGTATGTCGTACATCTCAGTGTACCCATAGCCAATGAAAAACAAAGTCATTTTGAGAAAAGAGGGGTTTGAGGGGCGTTCTGGGGGAGTAGTTATTTTCTCTTGTGTTTATGGGAAGCTCCTGCAAAGAGGGAGGGATAGCATGGGAGAAAGCATGAAAGTGCCAACTTGAAAAATGAACGTTTTTAAAATGGAGTTTAGCGGTGTGATCTGGTCGGAGGTGGGGATACAACATTACTTTGGGGGAGGAAAGAAGTTTGTGTTTGACACGACAGAGGAAGCAGGAACAGTAATATGAGCAAGAAAGAGGATTAAGAACAGCATTTTGCTTGAGGCAGGCATGTGTTGATAATGCCAAAGGGAGGAGTACTGCAGAAGTTGAAATTCATGGTGGAGAAAGACTGGGTTAATTTCCATCTGTTTTAATATTGACAATACTTATGCATCCTAGACTTGCTGAGTAGAAAATATCTGTAAGATTTTACTCAGCAAAGAGCTAGAAACTGATGAAATGACATCATGATGGTATCGTCCACAGTGCTCATGGAGAAGAAAGCTTTTTATTCAAATAAAGCATGTATGCATGTTAGGTCATCTGAGGCCAGAAAGTGTTTTGTATTAATAGAAAATTAGTGATGGGACATAATGTGCAGCTAGTGTGGGTAATGCCAAAGGAAACTCAGCAACCAAAATGAGAAGAGCGTGTTTCTTCCCAGGTACACCCTAGCAAATGGATGATCCATTTGTCAGCTGCTGAGTGGGTTAGCATGTAAGGTGACATTTAGAGACCCAGTTTTTGCTGCTTACCATCTGGTTTGTTGTAAGATTGCTGCAGAGGTTGCTGCTTGGCCCAACCTGGTCCTGGTGTCATGGGCAGAGGAGGAGGCACCGTCTCTGTGCAAGCAGCCAGAGGGGCTGAAACCGAGGGGTGCGTGCTCATCCTGCTCCCCTGCCCGGCTGTGTACCCCAGGAGTCTGGATGTGACCTTGGCCCAGCATCACTTCTTCACTGCCTTGTCCTCTGAGCTGTCATGTCTTGGCCGAAAATAGCAATAGAGGTGATTTTATTTAAATCCATGAGCAGGACAGATGATGCAGCACTTTGAAGAGCTAGAAGCATCTGCCCAAGGTTGCAGTGACTTACAGGCTGGGGGTCAAGTCTGTAGATATTGTACGTTGTATGGAGCATGCATGAAATTCAGATAATCTGAAGGAGAGTGTTGTGAGTGCAAAGAGGACACTCCGCAGGAGCAAATTAATAGAGAGATGTAAAGACGGCTTATCTGGTTACTATATATATTTCCAACATGCTAGGGAGGCATTATAGAAATTGAGATAGAAGATAGATTGCCTTCAAGTGGTGAGTAAGTGCTATTCTTTGAAGTAAAAATAAAGGGTGAAAAAAATTCTCTCTTTGCCTTATGCATCCCATTTTCTAACAAACTAGTGTGTGCAGGATACCTGTGCAAAAGATTTTCCAATAAAAGAACTTGAAATAGGGTCCTTTCTTAGCAGAAATCCAAGATGTAATTAACCATTTGTGTTTATCACTTTTTATGGGTATAAAGTGTTCCAAGACCTCAATCAAGACTTAAGGCCCAGCTTTGACAGATGCAGAAGGAAACAACCTTCCATCTAGTTTAACCTTTCATACTGTGACAAATCTTGCAATGCACAGGATAAAGGAATTTCATTATTATAGTTTTTATCATGTAATTGTCATCCTCCTTTGCCCATTATGAGGTGAGGTGACACAGTAAGTAGCTCCTCACAAGTTAGGGGGGTGTGTTGGGTATGAAAAGAGTACCCACTGGGTTGGGTCCTGAAAGAAATGGTACTCAGAGAGACACAAGACTAAACTAGCAAAGAAGAAAGGGCATTTTCTCTGTTCGTAGTAACCTTTTAAAAGTAAAAGATGGTTGCAGAGCAGATAAATTACACCTTGGCCTCTCGAATGGAGTATTGAATGGAGGATGGTAATGGATGTGCATAAGCAGACATCTCTGTATATCTGAGCGTGTCCCTGTAAGGATCCATATTTCTTGCAAAGATGGTTTCAAAATTATATAGGATGTTACTGATTTCTTTGCTTTAAAGAACTCAGTTCACACTAGCCAACAAATGTCAATGCTTTGCACTGAAATTATGTGAGAGAGCTGAAAGAATATGTATTTCTAGTGCTTTAATCTTGATGTTAGTCTTGAATGGAAAATGAAATACTTTGTAAACTCAGGAGTACCTGATTTACGTATAACATGCGAAATAGAGAGGCAGGACATCATTGTTCTGAAATACTTGTCTTTCTTACTTTTTATTTTTTAAATACTGCATTGCATTAGACAGATTAAATATGGAAACCAAGTAGTGTCAGGGTATATCTTTTACCATTTACATTTTAACAAAATCTAAATTCTATTGTAGACATATATTTTCACTAAATATAGGTTTTTTTCCACCAATAGAAAAAATGGCAGGTAGCATGTTTAACATATTAATGCACAGGCAGGCTCGTTGTTTAGGCTACTAGTTGTATTCATGCAAAAAAAAGAATTGATGAAAAGCCATGTTTGTGTCTGTGGGCATTTCCATCTTGCCTCCGTATGTAGATATCACTTTGATGCTGTGTTGGGCAAGGGAAGATCTCCTTCCCTGGTCCCACAACATACCACTGCTGGAACTAGTCCTCTGCTGCTGTCTTTGGAAGCTGTAATGCAGAAACGTGGTTAGAAAAATACAGGAAGAGGATTGTTCTCAGCGCTTGTTCTGCAAATTCTAGGACAAGCCAGCATCCTGAGTAGCCTGTTTGTATGTATGTCTGTCTGCAGGTATGTATGTATGTTCTGATGTGGGGCCGGCACCAGGACCTTGTGGGGAGGAGGGTTTTATAGCCGCCCATGGTTTGTCACCCTGTTGTGGCAGGGATTGCATCTCTAAGCAGCTCCAGCGGGAGCTCCCAGGCTCTGTCTCTCTTCACAGAAGTCAGACTCAAAAGCCCACGTATGAATTTTTAAACAAAAGGCATTAACAAACCTGCCTGGGAAATGTAATAGGAATGTCTTTTTGAAGAAAATATGCTACCAAAATGACAGATAGCCACATTTTTCACCTCTCCAATTCAAACTGCTTTTAGTGTTAATTTGTGAATTATGGTTTCTAATGAAAACAGTACTTTATGCAGTAAGGATGGTATTATAATTTCTTAATCTATTTTACAGAAGCCCTTTTATTGTTCAGGCTGTTCTTATTTAAAAGCCAAGGCTTGTTTTGTATTTCACTGCCTGTCGCCAGCTTGCTGACAAAAGTAAAGGCTATGAATTTGTTAGACCCTACTTTATAATATATTCTGTTTATCATCATTTCTTTTTCATTATGGTGGTGTTATTTCCACCGCTGTACTGAAGGTGCTGTCAAAATTTCCATTATAAATATTGTTTCTGAGGGTTTTGGAAGTCTAAGGGTTCTGTATTAAAATTCTCTCTGGCTGAAATTTGACGTGCAAGTCTCGGTAAAGATATGTTTTCTTTACATGCAGTTTAAATTGGCTTCGTCATCTTTTTAAAAGAAATTTGCATGTAAGTATCAGGAGCCACATGTATAGGACAGTCTCATATATTTAAATAACAACAAAATAAACATCTATTTATACAAAATGTTCCTGAATTTCAACAGGCATCAGTCTCCTACCACTAAAAGATATAGAAGAAAAAGCCCTGATAAAATACACCCATCCATAAATACACATTGGCAATTTTATGACTTCTAGGTTGCTACAGGAGATTTATAAGGTAATGAGTAAAGATGCTGTGTTCAATGTTTGACAGAGATGCAATGCAAAAATGCAGGAGTTGTTAGTAATGAAGGAATGGATATGTCATCTTACCAGGACAAGACAGACGTTTGTTTTTGAAGGGATTCTGTTGATACAAGCAAGAGCAATCTTTTACTGACCTCTTATTTCATGAGACTTTCAAGGTGCTTAGTCAGAGTTTCTTTACATTTTAATTTGTAGAACCTAATTTGTCCTGTCATTTCTCTGCTTTCACTGACTTCTCAGGGATGATACACCTGTCTGATGCTTATTCCTGTTGTAATATCTTGTTACAGGCACTTTCCATGGTTTAGTTCACCCGCTCACCTCAAGATCTCATGGTTACTGCTTGTCCTCCTCTAAATTTCGATAACCTGTCAAGGGCAGAAAAAGTAAACAGCACTCTAAAAGAAAGTGATAGAAGAAATATTTTAAAGAAGAAATGTATAGAATAAATATATTTTAAAGGTGCAAAATATAAAAAAAATAATGTAGGATGTGAAATGAGGAAACACAGATGTTTCTCATGCCTTGATTTCTGGCAGTGTGCATTTTTGCTAAAATAAAGTAAAGGCATGGTAAGAGGATTGAAAAGGGGTGATTTTTTTTTTCCAGTTTGTTCTATGCTTCCCCTAGCCCCTGCGGAGAGCCCCAAGATGAAGCATGGTGGGCACCTGCCTGCAGTGCAAAGCTCTGTCCTTTCTGCCTAGAAAAAAGATTTATAAACATACATGTACAGTCTTTGTTTCAAAGCGAAAGAGTAGTTGAAATAACGGTTTACAGAGCTGGCTGTTGTTCCTCGGTGCCGTTCACCACCACGTGAGCGTGGTGCAGAGTCACCTGCCTTGTGGAGCATTGTGTGCTGTGGTTTGCTCTGACTGGTACGCTGCAGAAGCAATGCTCCCCATTGCCTTTTAGACACCTCCACAAATCTTCATAAACTTATTTCTGAAGGTTTGACAGTTTGAGGTCCTTGTTTTCTTTTTTTTTTAACTTTTAATAATGATTACAACTCCTGGAAATATCTTTGGAGACTAAGAAGTTTCCATGGCTCAGAGCATATGAGCATATGCAACATCTTGCCTGATTAATATCAGTATATATATATGTGTGTGTGAGTCTAATTTTTTCTAAAAAGATGGTTCATTACAGAAAAACCCCCAGTGTCTGAAGTATGTAAGAGCCATTACGTTTGTTGACAGAGGTAGAGGGTAGTATAGTTGCAATATATGGGGGGAATAAGACTACTGCCCTTCTCTGTGGTCCATCCCCCTTGTATTTCTCTAACCCCCAGAGATGCCTGGCAGCTAGAGTGGTACAGGTCTAATAAATCCAGCAGCACCCCCAGAGGGGGCCAAATCCTGCTTTAGGCTCTTGTGCTCACTGAAGCAGACCCAGAAATCTTTGTAGTGACAGCAATGCAGCAGCAAGACACTGAACTCCTTTTTAGCATCCCCAGCTGAAATACCTACACAACCTTCCAGGTCCTTCAGTGAAGTAATAATTCACAGGGTATGAAGAAGAGTAACTAAGATAATACTTAAAAAAAAAAAAACAGCAAAGGTGCAAAAATGCCCATTTGCTGAGTATTTATTTAGGGGAAAACAGTTCTATATAATGACCCAATATTGTAAAAGTGCATTTTACTTCATGTATACACACAAATGTGTATTACAGGGAAATTCACAGGTGAAGCTTAACCTTCCCCTAGAACCATTTTGTGAAATGACTGATAGTTTAATTCATTCCCCCCGTATGTCCTAAAGTCCAAAAAAATAGGTAGTCGTATGTGCTGTTAGCAAGGTAAGGTACTGTGGTGCCCTTTTTATGGACTAGTTAATAATAGGACAGTACAGAGTCTTTCAAGTTCCTTTTCCTTCAAAAACCTTTCTATATTAACATATTCTACAGAAAAGAATAAAAAGAAAAATCTTTCACTTTTAGAAACTACGTTGTAGTACTGAGCTTCAGTGAAAAACCTGGGAGTATAAATAGAATTGTAATGTTGCTTTTTGAATAGCAATTTATTTAATTTTTGAAAGATATTGCATAGAGGAATGTAAGCAAAGAAAACAGAGAGAGAGCAAATGTGCTAATCCAACAGTAAAATCCAGGTGGATAAGTGCAGAGCCATAGTTAGTTCTCTGAAGAATACGACAGGCTCATGGGACTGACACCATGTCAACAGAGCATTTCTGAGAGTCACTTTTTTCATTTTCTGTTTCCAGAGAGGAATGAAAGAACTCAGATAAATACTGTGGGGTCATCTCTAGGAATGAGATTCTGCTGATATGTGGACCTAAATCTCAAAATGTTTCCATAACTTTATTCCTGCGATCATTAAAAACCTTCAGAATTCCAGTTCCAGTTATTTATGAACATTTTATCCTTTTTGTTTTACTCTTGTGCCAATATTGTCTTTAAGTTAAGCAGCTCTTCTTCCTTCCCAGTGTTAAGCTCTGTGCTGTGTTCAGAATGGAGATCATGTCCCCTCTCCACCTTTCAGCAGTGGTAAATTGTTCCATTCGCTTACCCGTGGGCATGCTTTCAACAGGAGTACAATGAACTTGTCCCTTCTTTCCAAACACTCGCTTAAAAGTTGGCTTCCTGCCACTTGTCACTCAAAAAAGCAAACGCTAGAACCGTTGAAATCGCACAAATTTCTCTATTATTGCTCAGCTTGTTTTGCCTATCCCTCTGGTGACCAGAGCCAAACAGTAACTCCTGAAACAGCTGAGAAAACACTGCAGTACGCAAGAAAAAAATGACCAAATTTAACATTTGGTGACACTGTTAATAAAAATATTTTCACTGTTTCTACTATTAGTCACAGTAGAATTGTACCCAAAGACTAATTCTTTTTTATTACCCACAGTTTCTCATAGGAAGCCAAGATTTCCATTTGGATGTTCCTTCAAAAAAATATCTGAGTGATGTCCAACACGCTCCAGGACTGGATGACCCAGTGGAAGGTGCAGCAAGTATCATTTTAGCTTACTACAAGACAGACATCAATAATTCTGTTTCTCTGTCCAGATTGCTATTTCCTTCATATGACACTTTGCAGAGGTTGCATTACTCATTCCCACAAAGACACAGGTGCAGTGGGTTCAGTGCCAGGGAGTTCAATACAGTGCGATAAAGTCAAGGCAAGGCAACTAATCAATTTTGGATGAAACACACAAACCTCTCCAAGAAAAATAACACCCTGAGTTAATTTATTCAGTCATCATCGCCGTCAAATATATATATGATATGTTTAATATTAATTGCTGCTGTGATTATGCTAGGCTTCTCTTCCTTTATAAAGCAATCTGTGTTCCCCAAATACAAAAGAGGTGCAAAACAAAATTGTTGTTATGTGTACAGGTACTGTATGTTGTTAGTGGACCAAAAATCAAGGATCTAGATCTTTCAGCTGGAAGTTTGAAATTCAGACCAAAAAGAAACCTTTCCCATGCTCCATTGTTCTTGTCGGCTAGAGGGATGCTTTGATAGTGCAAGCCTGGATTCAAAGCTTGAGTTCAGAGTCAGGCTTTTGGCTCGAGATCATGTCTTAAAAGAAAAAATGAAGCAAACTCAAAATATACAACCTCCGTTTCTGCCGCATGAGTTAAAGCAGGAGAAAATCCTTCCCTGATGACCATGACCCAGAATAAGTGCAAGCCTGTTTAAAACACTGCTTTACCATTTAGGAAAATTTATGGCACTGTAAGTACCGAACATTTGGTCACAGCACTTTCACTAGAGGCTTGCCTAATGAGTCTGTAATCATCATCTTTTTGTTGAGGATTTTCATCCTGACAGGGCTGGTCTGACATTCACCAAGGTGCTCACATTAGTTAGGAGGAGGAACCCAACAGCAGAGAGAGGCTGGTGGCAGTGATTAGGAAACACCGGCAGGAGGGGTGGGTGACAGGAGGGCAACCTTGGGGGCTGCAGCAGGGGATCAGCGCAGGATCGGGACCCTCTGGAAGGGGCGGGTGGGCTGATGTGAAGTGCCTCTACACCACTGCCACTCGTATTGCTCACTTTTAGACTGGGTATTATGCAACTGGGTCTAATGTTGAATTTTGAAAAATGTGTAAGTTTAGTGATAAATATATCCTATTTAAATTGCATGCACATATGCAATTGAGCAGAAAAAAAGAATATTTAGAGTGATGTTTAAAGAGAGTATGAGTGCCTCGCTTGCTTATTCAGAGTCCTGACTCTCCTGAACTGCTGTAAATATATTCCCAATACTTGCAAAACAGCATAAAGCTGTTGAAAGAACATTTTGTCGAAAGGTGACCTCAAAAGTAAACCATTGCCACAGGCAAAAGCATGTTACCAGGAACTCCTCAGAGACAGGGGCCTCATTCTTCCATTCCTTAGGCTGGTTTTATGCTGCAGCATCTCTGTGTATCCTACTGGAGTTGTGATTTACACCAGCAAAGGATGGCAGAGCCAGAATCCCTCAACAAGGAGGAAGTTTATAAAATAAGGAACCTGTATCTCTGCCCTCTGGCACTGGGTGCCATTTGCAGGGGAGGGCAGAAAGCACAGAGGGAAGGGAACACTCCTCTCCTGCACCGTGGGGGCCCTGGGAAGGCTGCGATGTGCTTGTGCCATAGGGAGAAATGGTGGTGCCACTGACGTCCCCTCTCCCACTAATTTTTAAAGAAAACCAACTGTGTTCAACGTGATCTGCAGCTCACTCTAGCCCTTAATGGTGGAGAATAATTTGACATTAAAATTTTGTTATGAAAATATTCTTCTTCAAGTAGATGAGTGCTGTAAGAAACAAAGTTTTTTTTAAACCTTGGTTTAGGGTCTTTAAAACACCTTCTCACTAAATAACTTTTGTCCATATGCGCTTCCATTGCATAATAGTAGTGGTCACTAAGTTGTCGTGATATTACTTTTACATTGCAAAGTACAACACAAATCTAACTGGTTTTTATAAAATGTGTTCAGTACAAGCTCCTCAGAGAGACCAAAGCAAATTTTTTAAAAGTTTCGTGGTTGCCAAATTTGATTCCCACCCCCCTCAAAGAAAAAAACCTTTCCCGTCAAAGAATTATCACCCAGCTGTCAACAGATGTCATATTACATGCAGGAAAGGCAGAACCCAACTTGAGAAAAAAAACATATCCATTTTCACATCAGCTTGAGTCTTAGAGGAAGTAGAAGGAAAAGAAAAAAAAGTTTAAAATAATACAAATTTAAATTAAAATTTACATTTTAAAATATATAATTTAAATCTAAATTTAAAATAAAGTTGCATGAAGGGTGGCTATGTAATGAATGCAATCCTGCAGAGAGCACGGTGTGTAGGACATCGTCTGGGTGTGGGTCCTTCAGCGCCAGGAGTGCAGGTTGCATCTCCTGCCCATTGGCCAGCCCTGGGGCATTACCGAGCAGGACCCAAACGCTCTACGCTGTTTAGAGCCTGTTATTACAAAAAGTCTGTTAAATGGTCATCCAACACATATGATATTTTACTGGGTTCTTCTGAAGTCTGTATCAGAGTAAAACTCAAGATCTATGGGATTAGAGACTAGCAATTTGGAGGATAAGCCATGAGATTTAGGCCACTAGGCTTAAAGAAAATCAAGGCATTGAAGATGTTGCTGAGGATCAGCTCCTGTGTGAACAGACAGGGAGGAAGCTGAGGTCTGAGCAAGCCATGCAGAGGGAGAAGGTGGCTCAGAGTGCCAAACCCTTAATTGGGATTTACAACACCCCTGTGAAGAAGGCGTTATTATCCCCATTTTTACAGATGGGGAATTATTTTAGGTGTGACTTTTTTCATTTGTTCACGACATTAATTTCAAGAAGAAGAAAAGCAGAATGAACTGCTGTGACTTCCCTGCTAGAAAGGAAAACAAATAAACACCTCTGAGAAAATGTCCTGCAGGAAGAACACAGCACTCGCCGTTTCTCCATTTCAGAGGTGGCTTCCTCAACGGCAGCAATATATCCTGAGAACCCCAGTGGTGAAGGTAAGGGAGGTAGTCAGCATATTAGGAATTTATAACTTCTTCTTTCTATTCATGTCCTGTAATATCCTGCCCCAGTTCAGTCTGTGCCCCGGATAGTTTGTCTTTTGGGGGCATTTGTCAAAGCATTAAAAAAAAAAAAATACAGGACCTATGGGAAGAGCAGTGCAGAAGGTATACTGGGCTGATGGAAGTTGAAAACCAGAATATTCTAATCTTCTATTAAAAATATAGGGCTTGGATTAGTTGTTAATAAACAACTGAGGTGACAGTTACGAGTTCTTGAGACCACCCATATAATATGAATTTAACAGGCGTGGCCACAGTGGTGTCCTGACCCTCTGCTAGAGCCAGAATAAAATTCAATATTAACACGTGAACTCACACAATAGGATGAGAATTGGGTCAAAAACATTTCACCTAGACTTTCACAGTGGTCCAGCCCTCAGTCTATGGCACACCCATTCCAAAGGATCTCCACCCACAGCAGCCACCAAGGGAGACATCCACCTCACCTGCATTCTGGGGGTTCCTACAGAAAAGGAAATCTCTTTTCTCACCTGCTTTTCTACTTCTTATCAGATTTTCTTTATTTTACATATTTACTCACGCTCTCAATCAAAACCACTTCCTGCTACTACCAGGCTTGCTAAGGACAAGCTTTTGTCCACAATTCTGCTCGGCTTTGTTACGTAAGATCATCCTAGACAATCCAGCTTTTATTTCTGTGTATCACAGTTAATTATTGAGACCAAATTGTCATCAGTGCTGTAGGTTTGTTATTCCATTTTCCTGTCTTTCCCAATACCTAATGGAAAGATGCTGTGATTCTCAATACTTGTCTGTGGGGTTTTTCTTCTTTTTTTTTCATTCAATACAATTACCCATGTCAACTTTCTGTTGTTTTAAAACTTTGACTGCAAGATTGACACAATTACCACTTTTGTGTCCTCACAGTGAGTGGAGCAAAATATTTCACCATAGCCAGGGAGCTATCATATGATCAATCGCACAGTGTCCTTTGCCTTGAAGTCTAATTGCATCCTACCAGCAGGATCCTCCTTCCCCATTGATTACCTTCCTCTCTTTATTTCTTACTGATTCATTTCTCCTATCTTCAGCTTTAATTAACAGGGATTTCTCTTCTTTTCCCAGATATTCCGAAACTCCTCAACAATCAATGAGACAACGCCAATGCATCCACGGTCACATGAAGAGATAATAGCCCCTCTGGTATGACTTATAACCACTGTTTGCAGCTGAACTTTTTTATCTTTCTGTTAACTTTGCATGTGTGCTTGTACGTGTGCGTTTTTAAAGCACTTCTAGAGAATGCCTTTAATCTTTTCAAACCAACAACAGGTCAATGAAATTCTTTTGCATTCTCCAGCTGCAATTCTCTCTCATAGAGTGGCAACCATTTTGCTCTCATGAATGATTTTTCTTTAGTTTGTTGAAAAATAAACCAGTAGTTTTGCCCTTTTTCTTCTGTTTTGCCTCTTGGCAGTGGAAGGGTGGCAATGGATGCACTTTGTCTCTGATTGTATTTACAGACACAGGAGCTTGTTGGAGTGTAAATATGCTGCAAGGAGAATGATGTCACCAGTTCTCATATGTTATAGAAATGTTACTGTAGCAATAGCATGGAAAAAAATAAATCTAATTAAAGACTTGCATCTGACAAGAGTTTTGATTGTACTCAGCTAAACCTGAAAGCAAGTGCTCGTGTCTGACACAGACTTAAATCTTCCTGAGTGCGTATGTAAACCTATTGACTTTGAGACAGTATTTCTTTTCATATTGGTGTGTGGGTTGGGAAAAATCAAGGCTGGATAAGTCGAATTCAAGGTTGGATGACTTGACTATGTTATTTAGTCAGAAAGATGACAAAGAAAAGTTAAAAGGCTCCTTTAAAACAAAACGTCCTTCCTTTTGGGTGTGTGGGAGAAGGTTATGATGCTCTGTGTCACACAAAGCCATAAGAAGCAGAGTCGGAGGCACGTGATGCCCAGAGAAGTTGGTTTTGCTGCATTTCTGGAGGGAGCCCAGCTCTTACTTTGCTGTTGTAGAAGCTCTTTCTTTAAATGCGTAAGAACTATATTGGAGCTCGATGAAATTCACAGCTGTGAAGATAGCAAACATGAGATACTTACGTTATACTTAAGACCTACATGAAATTACAGGTATAGAAATAAACCTTATAGCGCTGGTAACAGCATTGCATGTCTTGATTGTCAGCTGGTGCAAGACCCCTATGTCTATGTCCTTTGCATCAGGGATTATAACGTCTCCTGGGTTATATATAACTCATGGTAAGGTATGCTCAATGATTAACCTTTCTTGTTCACTCTCACATTCTCTGTTTACCTGTCAGCCACATACCACCAGTGCAGCAGTCTAGTCCAAAGGCACAGTGCACTGGAAAATATCTCACCAAGCTGAAGAAAATCTGAAAAGAGATTTAGAAATCACATTTTAATTTGTTGTAAAAACAACATTACCGCTGTTGGCATGGATACTAATATTTGGATAATAATTAGTTAAATTTCTTTCTGACTACAATGGCATTGAAATGCTGTATCTTCAATAGCAACCTGATCTGTAGAAGGCTGCCAAACCTTTGAGAGAAAAGACAAACAAGGTAAATAAGAAGGTTCAGGGAATGGCAAATCCATCTTAAGCCAGGACCGTAACAATGAGAGAAGGAACAGGAAGGACAATTTAGCAGACTCAAATAGAAATGAGTAGTCATGAAGAAGAGCTCATGGAGCTTGCATTATGTATGGGATGCATAGGCAGGCAGCTGGTTTAGACTGCATTTGTTTCCAAGCTCAAGCATAATATCCCAAAGCAACCACATCATGCAGACGATTGAGCAAAAACTGCAGAGCATCATTTAGCCTCTGACTTCGCAAGCCATTACTGAGCTAATTAACCACACCAAAGGCAAACTGTTTGGACTCTTCCTACCCAGCAAATATGTTGAGATACTGTGCAGTAGTTCAGTTCATCCTGAGTCGCATTGTTCCTGGTTTTACTCTTGTGGTGCATAATGTGGCAATTTTTTTGTTCTTATGTAAAAGACATCACGGGAGAAGAGCTCCTGAAGTCACTCACCATCCCATTGATTTAGCTCCTAATGAAATCAAACCCAGACAAAGTTTCAAATATGTCCTTGCTACTGAAGCCATGTTGTCAAAGTGAAGAACAAACAAAAATTTCCTGGCCTTATTTCACCAAAATATTTTCCAGAGGTACCCTCTCTATGTGTTAACTCACCTGCCTGCACATTCTGTTCTCTGGGCAGAACTTTCTCCCTTGATCTTTCAAAAATATGGGCTACAGTAGAACTTACTGGACAGCACTAAGCATGATAAGAGCTTTCAAGTTTTGTCCCCTCACTGTGCATTCAGATCTCCTGAAACAACCCCCAGCTGCCGCATTCTAAAGGGAAAGACTCTATTTCACAATGTACAAATGCTCACCAAGAAGCAAAAGAGGTGAGAAGCTAAGACTAGGCTGAATCTCAGAAGGAAAGCTGAGAAGCAAAAATACCCTTGCTGATTCCAGAAAACAGCCTTAAATTGATAAAGATCTTGCCAATATGGATCTTTCCTTTCAATATAGAGCAGCCAGGCAGGCACAAGCCTTTCCTGTTGATGAACCTTTCTGTTTACCTGTTTTGTAAGACAACAAATACGTCCATTATCTCCAGTTTGACAGCTTTACATGGGGAAGGTTCTCCGTATTGCTGTGCACTGCCAATCTTTTTATGACCTGGCACTGTGGACTCACAAATGTCCATGACAAAGGTTCATACAGCTGATCTACCAACACTAAATTAACTGTGTAATATCAACAATCAGAGGCGATAGACTTTAATTAAAGCTCCAATAACGATAGCAAGGTGATGACTGGCCACAGGTTTCTCCACGGTTTGGCCGGGTAGGTAGATGGTCTCTAAAAATAATTGGGCAATCTTCTGCTGAGCTCTTCCCCTGCCCCGATCTGCTGTTGCCATTGGCTCAACAGCCCACCACCGTGCTCTGGTATCAGCTCTGCTTTGCCATTGCGAGTCCCGAATTGCAATCCAAATATTTCCTCTTTGCAGTATAGGAAGCTGCTGTAAACCGCACGTTCCAGGTGCTAGGCGCAGCATGCATGAGGTGTTTGGCAAGGGATGCTGATGAGCTGAAATTTTCAGTCGGTAAGCATAGCAATACAGCGATACTTCTGACTAAAGATGTTTTAATTACAAAACAAAAGTTGAGATAATAGGCAACCTGGCACTATCAGACTATGGAAAAACACCACAGCCAGCTTACAGGGCTACCAAAGTTCCTACAGTGTTACACATCTGATATAATTTTGCTTTCCCCTGCCTAAAAAAAAAAAAAGAGGAAAAGAAATGCAGCATCTTTTTTACAGTTCTGCCTCTTTGTACCTCCATGTATGACAGGAAATGGATTCTAAAAAGCTGCCAAGAAAACTGTAAAAATGACATTCAGAAGTACTTCTGTAAAATTCTGATTACACTTTACATCTGGCGAAAAGACATGAAGGCTTCGCTGATATCAGAACAATCCATCAGCTTTCACTCTGCATAATTATTCCTTATGAAAGTGGTGTTCAGGGGAGAGGGCTGGAAAATGTCCTCAAGTTCTCATGACCTCCAGCTGTGGCAAGCGTTACTATCAGTGCTAACATTGCTAGTAACCATTTCCATGAAATCCTGGTTATAATGAGATTAATTGCAAGACCTAATGGACTTCATTAAGGGCAAAATTTCCCCTAATATAATATATTTGTTTTTAAATGAGATTATTTAGGTTACACTTTCTCCTACTCTTCCACTGTGCTGTTTGTTAGAAGAAGTCAGGAACTGCTGGTGAATTCTTAGTATGTAGTGCTTGTAATGTTCATATGCATCTTCGAGTCCACCACTATTTGCTAGGATGTATTGCAGAAGAAGGAAAACTAAACCTTTCCAGAAACTGCATATTCAGAATGAGCTAATTGCTCACCTGGCTACCAGCAGCTCATCTCCTGGACATCTCAACTCATCTCTCTGGGTGGGGACAGAGACCGGTGACATCTCTGTGAGGTGTCTTACTCAGACACCCGTGGATATTCCTATTTGGAATGCACCAGAATGCAACAATGCTCATTCTAAATTTCAAGTCAATAAACTCAACTGCAGGAGGGATTTTTGTGGTTTAATAGTGTTATGCAATGTTTTCACACCAGCATGGTCTTCACTTCGTGTTCTAGAAGTCTTGATTTTATCTCAGTGTGATCAAAAGACATTTAATGCATCATCCCACTGAGGGGCCCATTCCACTGTGCTTTCTCCTGTTCTGATTGTGGAGTTGCTGTTAGAAAGAAAAGCTCCCTGCGGTCATAATTTTGGAGCATAACATGAGAGAGGTAGTGGAAAAGAAGTTTCCTTTCAGAGGAGAGTTTCCACATTCAAGCTGTGTTCACCCACATATATTTTATACACACACACACAGAGAAGTGTTTATACACACGTAAGTGTAACTACAGCACTTAGCACCCCTCCCTGACCTGCTACCACTGCTCCACAGACTACAGATAGCTCATAATAGCATCCCTTAACGAACTACAGTAAAATAGGAATACATGTATGTACTGGCAAAGACCTACCAGGCTGTGGAGGTCATTTAGTGTTGAGTGGGGAAAGAACTATATTTTCTAGGTTTTCTGGAAAACTATAAGTTTCTACGTTTTTATTCAATCTAGTTTAAAAAAAAAATCTTAAACTACTACTATGTTCCTTTTTTGGAAAATATACTGCACTGTAATATAGCTTAAAGGAAAAAACCCAAACAACTAACCAACCCTGTAGCAAGTTAATCCTACAAATTTCCTTATTTAAATATATAACCTTACAAGTATACTTAAAGCCTTACTGTAGTGTTAATTTAATGTGATTAAACTGCCCTTGCTATGTAAGGTATTGCTCATGAATCAGTACATCCCAGGCTCTGGCACTTCTCACGATGTTCTCTGAACTCGATCCGTTTGTCCATACCCTGTTGCTAACACAACCTTGTACACTGAGGATCTGTTTGAAAGCTATTTTGAAACTCAGTGAACTGCATGAGAAAGCACATGTTCTGTAAGCAATAGATTTTTCTTCATTCTAGCATTTCCATTTATTATTGCTATCTGGTTATTTTGATTTTTAATGTGTTGCTATTAAGTATTCAGAAAGAAATAAGGTATCTTCCCCTTAAGTCAGGAGCTTTCTTGCTTTCCAAGACGTCTCAGTAGGGTTTTCAAGCACCAGATGTAATATACATTCATATTGTTTTATTATTTTTCTCTTTTGTTGTGGGAGGGGAGGTAGCTATTTGTAAATACAATACCTACACATTACACAATGTGTAGAATAAGGAAGGGATCCACGTGATTTCGACCAAGCTACAACGGTTTTGATGATTCTAAATCTGCACTGTTGCTGAAACTGTTGCTATGTTACATGAAGACATTTTGTGGCACCAGAAATTATTGAAGAGATTGAAGAGCTATGCCAGATGAAGCACAATGCACATATTTTTCTTTTTTTATTTTTTTTATTGCAAAATTTGGAAAGGTTACTACAGAAGTTTCCTTCAAAGCAGGGAAAAATCTCTTGCTTGGAGCTTAATTGGGAGGAATGTAAGTGCCAGCATATTCTCTGAGGGTTATTTTTCATTTGTTTGGGGTTTTTATTTTTCTTCAAAACACCTGAAATAATACTCTTCTTCTAAATGCTTCTGTTTATCAGCCATGCTAACACAATTTACTACACACTTAAGAAACCCATAAAGCTCACAGAATGACGCCACTTACAGAGATTTTCAGTTTCCCATTTCATATATTTTATAAGTAAAACTCTGAAAGATAGGTTCCTGTTTTGTTTCTCGAGTCAGGGCATCTCAGGCAGTGGACAATACTATTAGATTCATGCTATTCTGTATTGGAGAATACAAATCTTGAAGACTTGAAAGGTACATTTCCATAACAGAAATAGCTATACCAGCTCAAAACACACACAAAAATAACTGTGGCATTGCATTCCTTCTGTGCCTGCTGATGAGGCTGAGCTTGTGAAGCCCATTTGAATGCGATGCTGTCTTTAGGGTGAACAGAAGAACAAACAATTTTTACCTTCTCGGTTGCAGAGACTGAATGGAAAGTTCCTGCTCTGTAAGGTCCCTCAGAAATGACAGCAATAGCTAAATGATAACTTCTTTATTTGTTGGTGCTTGGGTTTGTTTTATGTGAAAAACGGCAAAGAATAAAGTTGCTTTTGTACAGAGGGAAAGCAGGAAAGCTTTTCTGTTTAGCAATAGTGAGCCTGTCGTCTAAAAAGCTGGGTAATGAGAACAGCAATGCAGGGAATGTTTTCCCTATAGATTTTATCAGAGTGAGCTCCAGTGAGACTGTCAAAAATCCATTGTATTGTAGCTTTCGTACTTTTGATGACTGAAGTTCTGCTAGCATAACAGATTATTTACCATATAATTTTAGCAATGATTTGGATTAGGCTGTTGTTTGTAAACCATGCCAAATAAGGAGCAGGACACACTGCATGATCTACAAACAGACTAGAAATCACAGTGAAAAATAGAAAAATCACAGTTCCTGCTTCATTCTGTTTGGGGGCACCAGTGCACGAGTTCACGTCTCCTCACAGGGCATCACGATGTCTGCCCTGGGCTCAGTTAATTGATCTGAGCCATTGCCTTGAGCCTTCTGCCCAATTCGACATCGCTCACCCCGTCTTCCCCCCGCCTCACTCGTACTACCCAAGCACAATCTCCTCAACAAGGAGGCTAAACAGGAGCTGTGACAGGGACTAGCAGAAAAACACTCAGCGATTAAAAGGAAAGGATGTACATCACAGGACCTGATTCAAGGCTGTTATCACAGTATTAATAATTCGGTGCCATGCCAGCCACCAAATGCTCCATGCACCGAACTCACTGAGCTTCTCCGCCGCGATGGCTGCTGTGTTCCCCTCTAGCAAAGTGGCTGCAGGTAAATACAACTGGGGGTTAAAATGCTAAACACAAGGGAACTCCACTTTGGCCAAACTCCCAGGAGAGATTTACAACCTTCATATGGTGCATTTCGATTTCCGTATGAATTTCAAATGATATGAGGCAGGGATGAAATGTGAACAATGCAGATTGTCAAATAATTGGGACAGATCTACATAAAATGTTCTGGTCTCCACAAGATGGCCATAAATTACACATCTTGATTTAGAAGGAACATGTGAGTGTCCCAACAGTGCTGATAAAAAACTATGAGCCTCATACTGATAACAGTAAATTTTGGAGCTGCTTGAGAAACCAGATGATTCACCTGTGGCCTCTTGGACTTGAGAGAATGGCCTGGTACCCAAGAACAAAACACAATTGTAAGCAAGGACCTGGACATCTTTCCTTTTTTGTTGCCTTTGGCAAATAAAGAGTAGGCATCATATTTTTTTCTTTTTGCAGCTGCATAGGATTATACAAAATTCAACTCATTTTCCTATGTTGGTAATAATACAGAATTTCCCCCTCACAAGAAACAAATAGCTGCAATTCACAGGCAACAGGGACAGGGCGAGGAGAAGAGGGATGTCAGTCTGCACAGAGCCTCCATAACCACTCCATCAGTGCAGAAAGTGTAAAACACAAGTTGTGTATACTTATATACAAAAAAAAACCTGTGTGGGCCAGCAATTTTGTTTTTGATATTGTATAGATTTACAGCGCTTCTTCTGAGTTTTGTTTGTTGTGCTGTATTTCTTAATGATCGACTTGCTGCAGTAAATAATTCAGGAAATCATCCTGTACTCTATTGTTCTTCGGGCATATGGATTTTATTTTTTTTTCTCTTCAAAGCTGGAGTTTCTACTGTATGTTGAAAATTTCAAAGCTCTCTGAGGAACTGAATACAGGTTTTGTAATTATAACAATTCCTAGCCTAGCACCTGTACATCTGTTGTACCCTTTAGGGAACAGAGCAAAACGAAATGTATCAATTCCCCCTGGATAAAATGTGACAGGATTTCCATTTTCTTTTTTTCCAGACCACATAAGCTTATTATTTTTAGAACATTATGGACTGGTATTAAGCAGTGGTGGATTGTTTTGATGTATAGCAGAGCCCTTGTAAACAAAACCGACTGGACAAATACGATTCCTTCTTCTGCAGGGTGGCAACCGGATTTTCATAGACCGTAGCAGAAATAGATATACATGACCCTACACTACCAGTCTTTTATAGAAATATAGCTTGAGGTCTTCAATAAGAAGCTACTTTTAACAGCTTTTGGTCACATAGAAACATCTTTCAAAAGAAACCTTTTAAAGGTGTTCTAGTCTGATAAGTGGAACAAATACTGCAAATTCCCAGTTCTTTTTTTTTTTCCTGAAATAAAACTTATACTGTGTATGCACATATGCAGAGGTAATCTAAGCCATTATGTGCAATTGAACTTTGTGAAATGTTTTGTATAAAACCATTCAGTGTCACCATGCTGCATACATATTACTTCATGTAAAAGGAGATGCTGAAACAGTGCGCTGAGCTACCTAATAAATATTATAGTCTAAAATTAAAATATTATTCCTCTAGGGGACAACTTTCTATCACAATTTTTTTGAAAGTAGGACACAATGAAAACGATCTACTTGATTTTCTCCTGTGTTGTTCCTAACAAGTACAAAAATTAGATTGGACAGCTAGGAAGGTTCTGCATTTGTAGGGAAAGCCCATCCCTGGTTCAGCTAATGGCAAAGATCCCATTTCACCTTGGTGCTTTCTCAAATCACCCTTGAAGATTGGTTACCTTTCTGCCTCTGTTATCATTTTAATTATGCTGCTACTGTTTTTTTAATTATGTGCACACACTGGGTTGTGCCTCTTGTGCTGCTTTTACATATTCCCCTGTTCAGGCTTTAAAAGCCAGCTCAAGATGAGACAAGACCAGATCAAACTTGATGCATTCATGATATTGTGTGGGGGGAAAATTATATGGTGGTTTTTTTAATTGCATATTATTACTGCAGAGTAAATCTGAGGTCAGCAAGGTGGTGAAGTGTATATGTGAATGGTGTGCGACCAACAAAACAGAGAGCACCCAGCCCGACCTGGAGACAGGAGCACGGCTCCTGCCAGCACACAGCTACAGGGACCAGCGGATTAAACCCTTCTATAATCCACCACTGCAATAACAAGGGATTGTGTGTCATTTGCAGGGAAATATTTTGAAAGAATTTATGAAAAACCGATTAAGGGTATATGGGGTTGTAGACAGATTTAAGACAGAACTCTGAATGTAAATTTGTAGCAGAATATATGCAAAATATTAAGTTTGTTTTGGACAGACCCACAATGATGTAGACGTTTCTTAAAGAGAAGATGATTGTGTGATGCGTAATTCAAACAAAAAATGAGTGAATAGGTGAAATTTAGAAATAAATGTGTCAATCTAATTCTTATACTTGTTACCAAGAGAGATATTAATAATTTTCACCATAACACCAGACTATTTGGAGCTGCTATCCCTCTCCAGGAGCTGCTCTGCCTGTCTTTGACCAACCCTGAATCAGGCTCAGAGCCAAATGTCCTCACCCGCCCGTACAGAGGGACAGGAGGAAGAAGAGATGCAGTCACATCCAGCCCTACTACCGCCCTCTCCAGGTCCTGCTCCTCCCTCACTGCCAAGTCCCCTGTTGCCAAGCAGCACCTCTGAAAGAGAAGCAATTGGTATTGTTTGATGTTCCTAAATGAGGAGGACTTGCAGGTAAGGTTGGTGCAAAGTCTGGCACTGAGACAATGCTGTAAGGAACTGGTTGGTGGTTTTACATCCATTTAAAACATGTCATGTAGCTATGCAACGTGCTGTTTTTAACAGGTTCTGACCTGTTTGGGATGCTCCAAGGAGCAATAGCTCTGTGTACTATAGGAGTGAGGTTACCCACCTCCGTTGGTCTGAAGGTCAAGGCTGTCTCCTTGACATGGTCTGCCACGACAGATGGAGCAATTTCCCTTTTCCTCCATTGGAGGGAACTCCAGGAACTGATGTGGTCAGTGTAGTACAGGCAGGAATTGCTGATTAACACAAGTAGGGACTTAGGGAGATCCTGGGGTTCAGCAGTGGAGTTATAGGCAGCTGGTTTGCAGTCTGGAGTAGGAAAGAACTATCATGTTCCCTCTGTCCGAGGCATCACAAAGCAACTCTCTTCTCTGTCTCAGAGGACACTGCACTTGGGCAATTGCTTTTTAATCTGTGTTTTTCATATCAATTCCTGTCACTTTGACATTTGGAATAAAAATCCAGGATGACGTAAACAAACCTTTTAGCTAAAAGAGATGGTTAAAAGGGATTGATAGTATCAGAAAAGAATCTTGCAATGATGCTCTTTATCTTTTCCCTTCCTCTGCCTTATAACCCTTTATCTCTTCCCCACTTAGAGCACAGAACTTCTTAGTTCCCGCTATCTAAATTACAGGTCTTTCAGCAGTTTGTCAAATGTAAGGAAACACGGATCTTTTGTGTGGTTCAGCAAAGCTCTCGTTTTGTTAGTTACTAAGTCAGCACTTGCAATACACTGTTATTTAGGGTTTTCTCGTATGGTATCACAGTGTCTAAAGGCACAGCAACCACAGCAACAGGGTAAGAAGGAAAAACATGACCTCAGAAAATCAGCTGGAGGGAGGGATGTTTGAGAACGTGCAGAACATTTCAACACATCACAGAGTAGATGTTTTTAACCTTTTCACTCATTTTGAAAGGTTTGCCATAGATATCTGGTCCTTGATAATAAACAGAAAGGTAGTGTTTTGGGGAAATGCATCGGCTCAAGAAGATGGCTAATTGCCTCGGCAAGTCAGTGGTGAAAGCTTGTGTTCTTTTCAGAAATGAAAGATACCTTAGACACCCTTTCCCATATTCGACTAGTTGAAAGTATTTCAGAAATGGAATGCCTTCTAAAAATCAAAGTGGAAAATAATATTGTTATCTTCCGTTTTAAGAGTTCAGACTGAAAAATTTGCTTAAAAGGAGGAGAGATGGAGATGGACCTTTAACTCAAGTTTAGAGAGAACCATCAGAAGTGCAATTTAATGCAGGGTATCAAGGGCTAGGTAAGAGCACTCCGGGGAGAGATGATCTGCAGATTAAATGTTGACATATTTTTAGGGTTTTCTTATTCAATTTTTATTCGCCTTCCAGTCTTGTCAGTGGACACAAAATAAACAGTCAGAGGTAATACAGAAAAACATCCTCAGGTTCTTCGCCAAGAAACAAATTAAAATTGCATGTCATTTCTATGTACAGAAAGAAGAGAGGGCAAAACATTCCTTTCCTGAATTACATTGGCAGCAAGTGGGTGACAATTGCTCTTCCTTTCTGTAGAGGATGATGGAACTTAATCTGCAGTTCAGAAGTTCTCGGATAGTTTTAAACTATTTTTTCTCATTCTGAATGCACACGATGTTCTGAATATAAAGCACATCTTACACAGACCGGTTTAGTGGTTGAGTATATACACCAATGTTCAATCAGTGCCAGTTCTTCATTTTTTATTAATAATTTTCCTGGTGTATTTTCAAAATCGTTCCCCTTTTAAGAAACAAAAGAGTCTATAATTTTCCTATTGGGGTTTTAAAATGAAAAGGGCTGCATGGATAGTGTTTTTTAACTGCTAATAGAGAAAAGAAAAAGCAGAGTATTATGCTGAATCCGCTTCTATTTCCTTGGGTTTAGGAGTGAACAGAAAAAAATCCACAGCCAGGAAAGAACAGGAAAAATCTCTGTTTAGCTCTATGTAAAACAGGAAAAAAAAATCTCCAGTTTTATAATCCTATTGAATTTTAGTTTGATCGTGGTAAATGTGGTTGTAATTCATTTTACTTAGCAAGTGGAGATGGAGCCAAAATCATATTGATACATCTGAAGATAAAACTCAAAATTTATGCTAGGAGAAATAATAATGAAATTGGCTTGCCATGTTTGATAAGTCGTAGTGAACAGTCTAGACTACAGAAGATAACTTCAGGCTGCTTGGATTTAGGTGATGGCAGCAAAGAGCGTTTAACATTGTCATTCTTACATGCCAGATTGTGAAGATGAACTCTTAATGAATAAATTCTCAGCATTTACAATCTCTTTTCAAAGCCCGGTGGAATGAATTAATTGACATTTTTAACAGAATTAATGCAATTGAATTAGTTAAGCAGTTATGTAGGTCTCATCAGTATTTATGTATATATTCCAGGCTGTTGAATAACTCCAAAAATCTGACCCTAGGTCATTTCAAGAGCTTCAGTTGGGGCCAAGGGTGTGTGGAAATACCTAGGTGCTTTTGAAAATTCCACTTTGATACTTCTCTACATGTTTAGTCACTTGAATAACAGTACATTTGATTGCTAGGCACTTTTGCAGAGTTCAGCCTGGTTTTTTTTGTATATCAAATTATTTATCTCATTCACATTGGTGGTCCAAACTGAGTTACAAGCCCATTCAATCAAACATAAGTTTAAACTCATTACTTGGGATCACACTCAAAATTTGTTGTGCTTTCTGCCTTTTCCTCCGTTACTCATCACCTGTTTGCTGAACTGTGCAAATGTTTCTTCTCTAGTAACGAATACTTATTTTTCATTGACTTCTTCAAGCAAATACTCCCATGTGCTTGTTATCTTTTTTTTCTTCTCCCTGCTCTAAAGATGTTTTTCTTACATAAACAGCCTGTATTGCTCCAAACCCTTTGATCTGGAGATAAAAATTCCCACACCAATGACTCTTCTGATTTCCCTTCTGATTTTCAGGGGTGCACTTCTCAAATTCAGTCATAGATGTTATTAAGGATTTTTTTTTCCCTTTTGTAGTTTCTGCCTCTATGAACCAGAACTTTGCAGTCTGCACCAGGGCTTAGCTCTTCTCATCTGTAAAGGACCTGCCAAGTCTCATCCACTTCGAGTGAGAGATGTGCTCACTTTGATTTCAAAATTGCCTTAAAATTAAATGGCTCCACTTTCATGGCAGATGATTGTGTAGTGTGTTTCGATCAGACATTCAGAAGAGTGTTCCTAATCCTCGGAAATTTCATATATTTAAATTGTCACATTTTGAGTCTTGTCTCAGGCTCCCCAGATTTGAGCTCTTGCCAGTAACAAACCATCGTCTTCTCATTTCACCATCTTCCTCTGTGTTTGCTGTTGTTTGTAAAGAAGAGCTGTGAATAAATCTATGCTGGTACTGTCTCATTTTTTTTCTGCAGCATGGAGAATTCTTGGTATTCCACACCTCATCTTTCATGGTTTAAGGTGTTCTCAGAATTACACGGTAAAATCTGAAGTGAAAACCATGTACTTTTTGCTATCTGTCCTTAATATGGGGGAAAAAAAAGAAAAGAAAAGAAAGAAGAAAATAAAAAAAAAACCTTTGGAGTAGAAGCTGGCTATATTTTTTTCTTTTCTATATAGCACTTGGTGTGTTGTTATAATCTACGAAATTATTGTTTTTTTAATCAGTGGATTCCTAGCAATGTAACTGAGCTCAAGCCCTGGCATGCTCCAGTGCATCCCCTGAAGATGCAGCTCCACTGTTTCAGCAAAATCTGAAAAAGATTAAAGCAGGATCCAGAAAAATCCAGACTTCATGTACTGATCCCCAACAAAGTTGTCATAATGAGATTGCCCTTTTATCTACCTTGACAACTTCTCCTAAAGACTCTCAAACTTCAGCTGACTCCCAGACTTTCACCATTATATTAACAAATCTAGATGAAGCAAAATGCAGCTTTGCACTTGAGAGAAGTTGGCTTAAAAATAAAGAAATTGATGGCACAGAAGGCACAAGATCAGCAGAACATTTAAGATTTCTTGGCTTTTTTGTGGCAGACCACTGGTGATAGTCACCACAGTTAACTGTTGATGTTACCAGCCTTTTAATTTTTTTTTTTTAATTTAAACTAAAAAAATGTCCATAATACTGTAGATCAGAGGTCAATATTTAGGCAATGGATACTTGGTTGTTGTTTGATTTTGGTTTGGTTTTGGGTTTTTTTTATCCTAAGGAGTAACAAAACTAAGGTGGAGAGAAAGAATCCATTTTCATTCAGCTTTCTGATATAAAATATAATGTTTGGCAAGAGTTGGGGAGAACCTATTCATAGTTTTCTAATGCCTGTGACTATTATTACTGAAGATTTTACTGGTCTAGTAACTTCCAAACCTTCCCAGAATGGGAATGATTGAGACCATTGCAGCTGGGAGCAAGGGTGGTTCATCTCTCCCCATTCCCTGGGCTGCAGCAGCCCTTCCTGGATCAAGAAGCCCAGAGGTTTCTGAGACCCAGAGCACTTTTACTCTAATTTGTACAGAAAAATGCGAGGATGCCAGAGGATTGTCCTCTGCCAGCCCAGCCTCTGAGAACCTCTGGAAAATAATGAGGTGTTCATTTGTGTCAGCAAACGTACTGTATGAGAGCACAAGAAAGCAATGAGATTCCTGTCCTTTCTTTAAAAAAAAATATAATTATTATTATAATTATCTTGAGATAGTTTGAACTGGAAGAGGCTAAGAGTTCTAATTTGGGTAGCAAAGCTGTTAACTTTGAATATCTCATGCTACCAGGATAAGCCACTGCAATGTTAATTACAGGATTAAAACCTAGACTTATAAACCCAGGGAGACAGTGCTCTCCATTTTTTTTTTCCCCAAGGAAACTAATTAGATTAGGTACTAAGTTCTCTAGAATATTATCAGTTGGCTGTATGGTCTGTGGAAAACTAGACAGCGATCTGTGGAGTTCCTGCTGGTTATCTGTGGGTTTAAATTATTCCAGCTCTTGGACTGCATTAGAGGGCCAAATGCCCAGTAGCTTCCTTAGGTAGTTGTTATATGAGTGAGATTAGTGTTCATATCAAGAACACTCCTCACATAAAGAAAAGAACCCATATATTATGATTAGATGACATTCTGAAAAGCTTTATTATTATTTTTAAAAGTAGCTTTTCCATGAAAGTTTAAATAAAAAAAAAATATAAGGTACAAATGCAGAACAACAGCTAATCTCGAGACATATGGATCTCGGATGAGTTTTGTTCATGTCTGAAAGATCACGAAGGATACAAAAGAGAATTGTGACATATGGAGGAAGCAGATTAATTAATTTGAAAACAACCTTTGTACAAGGAACAGTTTCAGCTAGAGTAATTAAATTGAAAATGTGGAATTGTCAAGGTTTGTGTAAGGAGAAGGGCTCTGGACTGTTATCAGGTTCTGAGAGAGTGCTGCAAAACCTCGTAATCTAATAAGGTAAGAAACATTGATGTGTTATACTTAACAGCCCATTTCACTCGCAGAATTATTCCACGTAACCAAGAACAAACACATCATTCTGCCCATAACACATGCACTGATTATTGTTTACTGTTTCCTCTCTTTGCCCTGCTGTAAGTTCAGCTTTGGGGAAACTCGCATCACTTTCTTTATCATCATAATAATTTTCCCTCTTCATCTCTGACAGCACTTTGCAAATCTCCCTTTCCATTGCTGATAGCCTAAAACGATGCTCTATCTGCTCGCTGCCACGTCTGTCACAGCTGGGGACGTGCTTGCCCAGCTAACTCTCGTCAGACACCTTGCTTGACACCGGCAATATTATAATCACCTCTTTGCATATTCCACAGTTTCATGACTTAATCATGGGACTGTAAATAACGGTAGAATAAAAAGCTATTATTTTAGATCTTGACCATTATTTATTTTGAGGAAAATGCCCTCAAGCCATCTAGTGAGGAGATATAGTCCAATAAAATATTAAGAACAATTTTGTCAATGTAAACTCTGAAATACTGAGAGGCTTATGGTGTACTTTTTTGTCCTTTGTGAATCTCAGATGCCAAGTAACCCTTGCCTCAAGCGAAAAAAGATTGTTGCCTAAGCAGAATGGCAGCCAGGGCACAGCTCTCACCATGCTAGCAGCATTTCAACTCTATCTCACTCCTCTTCAGCAAAGTGAGATTTGGATTTTGCCCTAGGTTTTCAGGGAAAATCCAATGCTCCATTATGCAAATATTGATAAATCCTCCTTGAACGCATCTAGGAAAGAATTTCGAGTTATGTTAAACAGTAGCATAATTTAGTCTGCCTATGAGGGAAAGTAAAAAAAACAACAAAAAAAAAAGATAATGATTTGTACTGCCTACCTTGTTCAGAAAAAAACAATGTTGAAGACAGAAGACTTACAAATGTCTTGGGTTTTGTGTTTGGTATGTATTTGGGACTTCTTGAAACTAGCTAATCAATCCCAAATGAAAAAAGAATAATTCCAAAAAGCTGGTGTCTGAATGCATTAAGTGTATCTCCTGTGAATTTCCTGCCAAAGTCACTTTTGTCATCAAACTCACACAGAAATGATATGTATGCATTCTTACAAACAGCTGCCTTTTTCTTTCAGGTATTTCTGAAGGAAAAAGTGAAGTTTAATTATGAAGAGATAACCAGAGTTGTTACCCTCAGAATTTAATTATTTTTTGATTAAATTTCAAAAAACACAACTGAGCTATGACAGGGGTAGAAAGTATAGTAAAATAATAATGAGGAAATAGGAGTGAAGACAAGTTGGGAAATATTTTTTTTAAGTGTATGCCTGTGGGAAGGTGAATAAGTGAATGTTCTCTCATTCTTACAAAATATTAACATTTAGAGTTAAAAAATGGGTTAACTGATGCCATTTCCTGGCAACTACACTAATCTTTATCTTCTGAAATACCTTTCTGTGAGAAAAGTGGGGTCTCAATGCCATATGGTGACTTGGCTGTAGAAGCTGCACCTGGTGTTTTTTTGGAGCGGTCTCCTACTGGCACGAGACAAGAAAATCATCACTGGGTTGGGTTAATGCAGTTCAACCTCTGGAGGCACTGGCCCTGCATTTTGAACTGCACAAAACATGAGAATAAAATTCAAACCAGTATGGTGGGATGTGCCAATAATGAACCAATGATAAAAAGCAGAGACCAAGGTTTGCACCACTGAAGCAGGCAGATGTGTAAACCAACGTGGCTTCTATGCTTTGCTTTCAAAGCCCTGCAGTTGCAGTTAATGCCGACATATTTGGAGCAGCTGGAATTTTAGTCTGCTAGTTTCCCGAAGATAACAAAATTAAACACACATTTAAGGCTTCATCTTAATGATGGATAGTGTTAGATGCTTCTGTAAATTGTCAAGCTGTTTCTCAGCATAGACAACTGCTTCCTTGGAGTGCAGAGAGCTGAGAATTGGAAATAGGGGAGCTGAGACTTCAGACTTTTCCCTAGGAGGTGCCTAAGTGGGGGATGAGTTGAGCTGGAAGCAGTGCCGAGCTCTGGATGCGGGATGCAGCAGCATCCCCACATGAATGCCAGGGAACTGCAGAACCTCATGATCTCTTCCCCGTTCCCCAGCACAGGGGAACCCAAACCCACCTCTCCCTCCCTCTGCCCATCCCACCTTCCTACTCACGCAAACGGTCACCCCGCGGTCTTCAGAAATGACAGTGACACAGCATTTAGCTTTCAAGACTAGATTGAAAGGTAACGACCCAGGAATGTGTGCTGAGAGCTCGATCTTGCAAATCTTTACCCAAGCAATAATCCATACACATTGAATATTCACTTTAAAGTTGGGATTAATTTCACATAAAGTCCTGCTTTCCCAGATATAATTTATACAAAAACAAATCTGTCTCGTTAGATTTCACTTCCTAAAGAGGTCTGGCCCCTCAGCTGAGTATTTATCCTCGTTTCTCAACTGTTTAGCACTTTAACTCCTTCTCCACTTTGGTATCTTTATTCTCGTCTTATGTCAATTTTACTTCCAGACCATCAAGACACATCTAAAGCAAGCATCTATTCCTGAAGTCAATTAATAAATGTATTGAAACAACAATTTTATTACAACTGAGGAGAAGACAAATACCTTCCATGCGTGCCTGCTGAGATTCCTTTTTACTGTCCTTTAATTAAGGATTTAACAGCTTACAATGATCCAACTGTCTTTTCCCTGGGTTAACTGGTTATCTTACTGCCCTTCAGAAAGTATTGGCTTTTTCCTCCTAGCACACCCAATGGGAGGTTTTCTTGAGTGTAAAGACAAATCATCTATTGAGGCTCCACTTTTATTTTTCCAGAAGGATGCACAAGTGCTGCAGTCTTCTGATACGATTTTAATTCAAATCACAGATGAGTTCTACTGATACTCTGTGTTTCAGTGGAAACATGCTGCTTTTTTGCTAATGACACTTTCTTCGGTAGCTACTGTGCTTAATTTTTAAAGGAATAGGCTTTTATGGGCTGGAGGGTAGAAAGAAATGATGGAAATGGAGCACTTATTCTATTGTGGCCTTATTTCAGTTTCACACATAAAAAACGCATAGGGGTCAAATTTTCTGATCATGTGGGACAGGAGCTCAAGCATATATACACATAGTTTCCATAACAGTGGAAATTAATTTCAAATGCAGTTTTTCTGTGTGCGCCAATATATATATAAAAAAAAGAGTCTCACCTTGCTTTTCTCATTATTTTCATTTTTGAATTGCCTAGAAGGGCACAGAATGTATCTTTAAAAACTCTAACATTGAAGCTGGCCTCCTTTAAGACATATTTTAACCAAGTAATTACTGTAAATTTCAAACCCAGTTGTTTGAATTTTCAGAAATTGCTTACTTATTTCTATCATGCCTACAGAAGGTTCCTTAACCTGGTGTCTTATCTCAGGAATATATATGTGGAGAAGTGCCTGTGTGCCAGAGACCTCTGCACACACTCATAAATGGGAAAGTAAGAGTCCTAATACTTGACACCACACAAAAAATACAAAGATGTTTCTCCTATGGCAAAGTACTCGCGGTCTCCCTTCGTCTGTTGCTAGGAGACCTGCTTAAGAATTAATCAGGGAAACATCACAAATGCTGCTAAATCATGCACCACACTACAGATTGAGCTGCTCCAAAGAGACGAGAAAACTTGCTTTTGCTGTTAACCCAGCACAGACTGGTATGCAGCACCATTTCCTTCAGCAAGTACACTGCTGTACAAGTGCAAAATATTTACACTGTGTCTCCAGGAAAGTTGACAGTCATGTCTAGCCAAGAACTACTTGTGTAACAAGGACAAACACAGGCATATTAGAAACTGAAGATGGAAAAAGATGCTCAGCCGGCTCCAGGGCATGATGAAAGTTCAAATTTGGACTGTTGATTACATTTCTTTCAAAAAGACCAGGGGATGATAACAGAGGATTGGTGGTGGGCTCTGTCCACCCTGCCCTGAGACCCTGGCATGGGGATGGAGAGATGCTACACGTGATAAAAGCAGAGATGGAGTTGTCATGGCAAGGAGTGATGCTGCTAACTGGAGAAAAGCATTGTGAGCGCTGTATTGGTGTAGATCTAGTTATTCCAGTGTAACCGTGCTTTCTGAGAGCACCCCAGATCCTGGGTGAAAGGGCAAAGAAGCCATCCCTGTATCAGGCACTTTCCAATCAGTCTGGCATGTGCCTGTACAGGAATTGTGCAGAAAAAGATTTAAAACATACATGTGTTTCAACCAAACATTTAAACCATTGCCAAAAGTGTATCTGGAACAGACATGAGACTGGGGCTGGCATGGAAAGGGGGGAAAAGTTGGCACTTTGTGCGCAAACTGGGACCCGAGGGCTCAGAAAAGGATGGTACAGAGCAGGAGGCTGGGAAGTGCTGGAGTGGAGGGTCAGATCCTCCATTCTGCATCTCACAACATATGGTTCATAGCTGCTCAGCCTCCAACTGCAGAAATTAGATCTAAGATTCCTGCTATCAAAAGCCAAAGTTTTACAAAAATAGATTTTCTCATGTGAATGTAGCCATGCCTTAACTGAGGAACAGGTCCATTGTGGTTTTGGACTTAGAAATGGGTTCTTGTTCTGATCCAAGGGATTTACATTTCAGCCTTAGGTTCCAGTTTCAGGATATACTTAGCTGAGATTTTATATTATTCAGAAAAAAAAAATTAAATTTTATTCAGGCTGTGACTATGATGAAGGCTGAAATTTGTCTCAGTATCTTTTGGGTAACGAAAATGAGGCCTTGGAGCAAAGACTCTGCATAGACTCCATGGAAAGAAGATCAGGCTCTTCAGCTTTTAAAGCTTTGTGCTGCATTCTGGGGCAGTTCCTACGCCAAGTGCAGAATAAAGAGCATTTTTAAGAAACAGATAGGAAATTTCAGAGCACTGAGAAAATCTCTGTTTTTCATTTGGTCCTTGGGGGTTTCCAGCTTGAAGGGTGTGACTGTGACTGCTGCTCTGCTGCTGTGTTGGTCAAGTTGATGTTGGACAGATGTCTCTCCTGCAAACCCAACACAGTAGCTAGCAACCTGGCAGAAGATTTGTCTGCTGATATTCATAAAGCTGTTTTTGTTGTGCTCGTTAAAGGTGTTATTAAATACAAAGGAGAAGAATTAATCTTAGTGAAGGAGCCAAAAATGAATTGGTGGAGAAAGTGAATTGCTTGCACTTCTCTCCTCGTCGGGCTGGGGAGACATTGGCAGAATGAGTAAGCAGAACCTGCTGCTGCAGCTCGTATTCAATCTGGAGAATGAATTGTTTTCGGGGTCTTGCAGTCTGATAGCTGAAGTCACTAAGTACATTTTCAGCTAAAGAGAAAAAAAAGCTATTCCAAAGCAATCTTTCCCCTGAGTCCCCAAGTGCAGCACAACTTATGTCAACAGGTACCTTCTGTCTGTTCTTTTGGGGACATTTGGTAACTAGAATAAAGTGGAATGGAATGGAATAGAATAGAATAGAAGAATAGAATTTTCAGTTGGAAGGGACCTACAGTGATCATCTAGTCCATTTTAGTAATATTTGTCCTGGCTTCATGACACTGCAGGAGTCTCTCTACATGGATAGTCACCAGAGGACAAGCAAATGGAGTTTCCCTTTTCAGCTCCAGAAAGCCTTCTCCCACGGGCAGAGCAGGGGCTCCCCTTCCTGCTTCTGTTCACTTTATTTAACAGGTAAATGGGAAGACGAGCCTGCTCCAGCGAACACGAGCAGGTAGCGAGCAGTTCTTTAAAGGATATTTGGATCTTCTCCGAACCGTCAGCCCGCTGTCTCGGAAAGGCTCCAACAGGAGCTCAGATCTCGCTCGCAAGTGTTGCCCACACCGCAGACTACGTGGCTTTGATCACGACTTCACAGCACTGGGTATAAAGCAGTAAAAATCCACACCTGCAGGATCTCCTCTTCTTCCCACGTACGTCACCGGCAGCAGTTCCCCTGGTGCCAGTGGGAGCGGGATCAGACGTCTGTGCTCCAGGTTTTCAGAGGAGTACTGGCTTTATGAGCATCTTTTTTAACGTGTCCTTTTAGGTAAACACCCTGAGCTGAAGTGACACCAACTCAGCCTTACAGCTAACAATAGGGAAGCTTAGTAAGATTCAAAGAGGATTAGAAAAAAATATTTGAAATAAAACAAAAATACCCCCATACGCTGAGAGAATAGAAATATATGAGGATGATAAATCCCCACACACCAGGAGAGAGCAGTTATCTGGCTGCTTGGGGTCAGGGTGAGCAGCTGTTATAGACATATCCGAGAACTATTTGAGCAGTATCAGACATCAGTGTTGGCCACTGTTGACAGGTGGATCTTGTGCTTGATTAATCTGATCTGGCAAGGTGAATCCCATATTCCTAATAATCATAAAATGTATATTGGCTTTTCATATAGAAACCCTCCAACACTAAAGCGAACTCCCCCAGGCTTCAATATCAAATCTATTCATTTCCACTAGTTAAACCCTAAATCAGTTCTGAAAACAAAGGGCTAAAACTTGAAAAATGGCTCCGGCCATAGGGAGCCAAGGAAATCCTCCTTCTTCCATCAAAAAATCCATCCTCTCTGCTCCACCAGCACCCCACCGCTCTCCTGCACAATCTCTATTCCCTGTGATGGCTTTGCCCTGTGTCTTTGAGGAGGGTTAGCTGTTAATTTTTGTCTTGAATCTCTTGTTTTTCCTTTTTCTCTTGTACTCTGATCCAGGCAAACAGATGTCTCGAACACCTTGAAATATGCCCATTCTCACTCCCAGCCCTCCTTCTTTCCAAACAGTAATTGTCCCAGCATCTGAAGAGATAAAAAGGCATTAAAGGTAATGACCCTTGTGCTGATTTCACATACGGCTGGGCCTTACCCAACAAAATCCTAATCCCTGTTTTACAGATAATTATGTATCAAAAGTGATAAATGTTCTGTGACAACAATACATCACACAGAGACTACTAAAAGTCTGTGAGTAACCAGACATGACTTTTGAATGCGGTGTCCTGACACACACCTAATGCAATGTTTGTGGAAGGATTTCTCTTTTTGGATGTGGATAAAAATTCTGTGTAACTCTCAACTAAAATTTTGAAGGCAATTCTATGTGCATTCAGCACTATCACATCTCTACAGTTAATTTTATAACAGCACATTAGCCTTGAATATCTATTAAAAAGAATTTGTAATCAGTTAGATGAGAGATGGCCACAAAGATGGTGCAATGCTGCTTTAAAATTATTGATTAGATCAGTAAAAAGACATTAAAAGTAAGCATGAATAGCAATCTTATTAAATGATATTGCCACATCCCCTTCAGCACCAGCTCCTGAAGTAACTTTAAGCAATGTAAAATATATTAACACGGCACTAATTTAAAAGAAGAGAATACAGCACTCTTTTTAAATTCAGAAGGAAAGCTGATCAAAATTAACAGGCTCTGGAGGTCAGGAACCAAAGGATTCTAAATGTGAAAGCAGAGGAAAACATGGAAAATAATGTTAGTTATTTAATTATTTTAGCTTTTAAAGCTCTTGAACAAAGCAGAGTTCAATCTGAGAAATTATTATTGTTCCAGAGAAATAATTGACAACTATACCTTCAGCATATTTAAAACAGTTTGAAACCAATTAACTTCTCACCTAGACTTGAAGGAAAGCCAGTGCTACTTCTGTAGTATAATGGAATAAAAATCGTATTGAAGTATAATAGGAACTGCCCTGATACAAGGGTTTATTTGTTAGGTTTAGGAACAAAATTAATTGGACAAGTGTAAGAGAGAAAGTCACCATACACTAGGTTCATCGGTAGAAAAATCCTTTGTACAGTGATTCAAACTCTGTCCTTCAGCCAACACAAAGCAGCTTTTTTAATAGGTTTAACTTATTATTGAATAGTGCACTGATGTGGGAAGAGAGTGGCAAGTATCCAAATAAAACCCCAAGGACTGGATTAAAACACATTAAGAATTACTAAGTTTTCGTATGGAATTCTATATTTGGGCATGTGAGTGGCTCTGGGAAAAGTTGTGCACTCAAATTGTCTGGTTGTCTGTGCAGGCAATGATTTCACCTCCACGACAGACACGCACTTGTGCATTTATGCTTTGGTCTTCAGAGGATCTGTATTTCTGGAAATCATCTCAGCTCTTACTGTTGCTTGTTGGCCATCTGATCTCTCTCACACTTGGACTTGTTAGATCCAAGGTGAATAATGCCTCAGTGCAGTTCCATTCTGATCTGAAAGGGAGTAACATTTGCAGTCTAGGAGAAGGCTCAGACCACAGATATGAGAGACCACAGGCTACCCAAGGTCCCCACTCAGTCATCATCTGTCGGTGCTTCTGCTACCAGGTGAGAGCCCCTGTGGCCACGTGGTAGAGAGCATTAGCCTGGTCTGAACCCACCCCGCTGAGTCAAATGCGTTCAGGAATTTTTTGATGGGTTAACTTTGTATGAGGAGATGTTGAGCTCATCATTATCGTTGGATTCTGGGACGTCCAACATTTGTCTTTCTTCAGTGTCATAACACTGACACAAAATCCATGTTGTGTGCACTGGTTACTTTGAGAGAAATCGAGACATCAGGTCCTATGTGGTGTAAAGATCTGGTATTAATAGTGACAGCTGATGCCTGGCAGGACCCAGTGTCCTTCAGCTCTTGAGGGATGTATTGGGCCCTTGCCACCTGGTGTCCAGCCTTTGGGACCATCTTAGGTTATGAGATTCTCCTAGATGCTGTACAGGCTGCAGCATTCAACACTCGTTTCTTTTCTGAAACATTTGCAACTCTTTTTCTTTTGATACAAACTTAGCTAGTTCCATATGCGTTTCTGCTCCAGCTCAGACTACCTTTCCATGCACAATGACATATGTCTCGAGACTGTTGATGGCAACGCGGGACTGGAAGGGAACACCTGCTTCCTACAGACCAGGCCCCCACTTCTACAAGTGTATCATGTCTTCCACATACTGACAAAAAATATCTAAAAGAAAGTTTCACTTGTGAAAAATAAACTTTTTGCCAAGTTAATTGAAGAGTAGTTCTTTGCACAAAACTCACATTACAGCTCCCAACCCACTTATGAGGAACTCTACATTTTACCCAAAAACTAGTGGGGATGTGGTGGATTTGGGAGCGCTGGTGCAACCAGGCAGATAGCTTCTGTCCGTACTGCAGCAACTTTAATCAATGTTACCCCAGATTTTGTGACAGTGGATACGAGGATGTGGGATGCTCCCACTGTGCTGTGGAACATTACTCGTGTTAAAACAAGCCAGAAGAAAGTCACCTATAGACAGAGGGCAACTGTAATGCTTCCTAGGCAGTGGGGAAGTCCACAAGGGCTGCATGGGGCATCTCCTGCTCTGTGTGTGCCTACTGCCCCAGTGCCAGGGTGGGTCTGTCATGTCCTCTGCCCTAGAGGCATAAGGTTCAGAAAGATTTTACCGACAGGAATAAGGTTGGTGGAATGGACCTCGCTGTCCCCAAAGGAAAGAGCTGCCTCTGCTACAGACCGTGTTTAATTTAAATGCTGTTAGTCATGTGTATATTACATTTGTATACTATATTGTAGCTTGCTGCTATGAATAAATACGAAGACATAAACAAGGTCATTTATGTGAAGCCAACAGCAATATTACTGCTGGAGAAAGACACATGCAAAAATAGAAAATAAAACTTTTAAGTGTAGTGGCTAGAGGATGTTGCTAATGAAGAAATAAAACATTTTCTTTTCCAGTATTGTGACTGATGCTTTAACTTCTGATATCTTAAACATATCTTCCCTTGAATAATATTTTCACATTCTGAAAAAAAAATTGTTATCCAGAAAACATTAAACACTAACAAAATCGGGCTGTATTGACTTTGATGTATTATCTACAGAGCTACCAGAAGTATAGATGCTCAAGATGTCAGTAAACAAAACGATGAACCTTTATACAAAAGAATGCAGCTATTTTTTTTTAATAAATGTGACATTAGATTGATAAAAATAGAAAAACAAAGAAGACCAACCGGAATGAGACATGGAGCTTCCTGCTAGGAGTTGTGTGCCAGTTTGACAATTAATTGATTCAGACTGATTGGTGACTTGGCAGGTACCATCAACACAGTTTCCTGCAATCTGCCAGTCCAACCATCCAAAGGATGTTACTGGATTCTGCCCCACTCTGTTCTCTCTCCCATCTGCTGTGTTATGCAAGATGAGGTACAGCAGTCCTAGAGAATTTGGAAAGTATTACAGATATGAGAAAAAGCTTCTTCTACCTTACACTCAACATAATATTGTAGGATTGCTCTACATTGAGAATGAGGATGCAGTAAGGGAAATTCCTGCCTGCTTTCTGCAAACATTTACCAGCTAGAAATTGGAAGGGAACAGCTGCACTTTTTCAATGCGATAATCAGACAACAATGTAATAATCAATTTTATCAGATTCTCTACAGCTTCATTGCGGCTTCTTGGTGGAAGCCATGCTCTTCATTTTTAAAGCACACTACTACCCTGGTTTTCCTAAGGTAGATAAGTATCCTCTGCAGTTCCTAAAAAACCATATATTTTTAACACCCTTAAGATGAAGTACCTGTCCTGTCCTCTCTTGTGAGCTCATCCGTGGTGTTGGTATAGATTATTCACTCTTTTCAGCTAAGAGGGGCACCTCGAACTGACACGAGGGCATGCCAGTAGATGTACCCATTGAGTTCTCCTGGAATAGTCGAGATGACCTGCCTCAAGCCTGCCAGAAAATACCACGGGAGATCTAAGTGCTCAAGTGGCAACTGCTCTGCATGTGGCTTGTGCTCCTGCCGGTGATGGGAATCCAGGGAGAACCACGGGGTGTGTTCCCTGGCTGGACCCCTTGGAAATCATGCTGTACATGTGAATGAAAAATATCTGACAAAATGGACCAATAAAGGTGCAGTAGGCAAGGGACAATCCTGACCAGTGTCTGCAGTGGTGTGACTGTCCCAGCAGTGCCCCATCATGCTTTCTGAGGAAGGGGGTGATGTAGGTCGCAACCTCTTCACAGTTCAGGAAGGTCAGAAAGGCTAGAAGGGTCTAAAGGAACATGTACCAAACATTTGAATGGGACCTGCAGCATTGCACGCCGTGTCAGCACAGTGCAGAGGGAGATGGGATGGTCCAGAAGTGACCTCAACCTCTGACGTGTGGGCATGTTTGATAGTGCAACCTGTCCTGCTGAGTGATGGATAGCACTTGGGGGTGCTGTTAAGGAGCAGAGTCAGCTTAGCCAGTAAGACTTTCCATCAACTTTTATAGATTGGTACTCTTCAAACATTTTTAATATTTACATTGGAAGATTTCCTAAGGGTCTGGAAAAGAGACCATCACCTTCAGCTGCAGACTGATATTCCTATCCTGTAGAGAATGGAGATGAGGAAGGAAGAAATTAGTTTGGCATTTGATTTTGGCTAAAGGTCAGTTTAGAGGAAAATTCAACCTCTTGGTTTTCTTGCCTGTCCTTGTTGGTATTTGCCTGGAAAGTACTTTCCACAGACAATATTTCCAAATATTGTCTTTGAAAGAGTGAAACACTGATGGTTAAAATTATCTGTGACATAGCTGAAAATGTAAAAAGCGAAAAACTGTTCTTTGTATAAGAGATGGCTTGTAGGAGACGAGTATGGGTGGATGGAGGGGCAGCACTTGCATCACCAATGAAAGACAGACCAGAGATCCCAGATCACTTCCACTGTGAAGGGAGGAGAGATGGCTGCTCTTAGAAATCCTTCTCTTGTCCACTCAGTCCTTGTTTTCCATATATTTTTTAACAACTTCAAGAAACTTATTGAAGAGGAAGGGAACCACTGAGGTTACGGAGGTGCCACTCCCCAGTGCTGTGCTGGAGGAGCCCTCCGAGCTTCATAAGCAGCTCATCTGTTGAGACACAAATTTATTTAGCACAACTTGCATAAGATCTCGGCAACTCTTACCATAATTACTCAAAAAATTACCCTACTGAATAGCAGTTCCCTTACTCAGATGATTGCTGTGTCTGTGTCATCAAGGATCACAGGCGAACTTTACCTAGAGCTGCTTCTTCCTACAAAGATTTTTCACTTGTAATTCTGTACTTCTGACTCCTCCTGTACGGTTTCACACGTGTGTGATCCTCTTTAGTCATTCAGTTGCTGAACTTGTTTGCTGATTTTGCTAAATACATAATGAGGCATAATAAGCTGCAGCAATCTTGCTGCTAAAGGAAAGGGGATAAAAACTCTCTGTTCTATACTGTGCATCCTAATGGACAAAACAAAAATTTGTACTGCTTCCCTATTTTACGTATTTGTAATTTTTGTATGAAATTTTCAATGTCCATATGGACAAGAGGTAAACATTTCAGCCAGGTGAGCCACTTCACCCAAAGCTTGCCCTATCTTTGGTTAGATAACTGGGTATTTTGGGGCTTGTCCATTTATCCAAAGAGCTTCTATGCCAATGACAAAGATGAAAAGCAAAGTAACTCCTAATTTACAATTTTATACATGTTAATGGCTGCAGATCCACTAAGGTTTGTGAGAAACACAAGTTTCTATCCCAGATTTGCAGAACTGAAGTGCAGAGAAAACCATGGGTAAAATCTGTAGTGGAAAGGAGGACAAAGAGCAGGAGGTTCAAGAAGAAACTACAAGGAATATAAAATCGGCTCACAGGTAGAGTTTAAAGTTCCTCTATACTGTTAGCGGAGCTGTGCTCTATGAAAAATAATTTTATTGTTTCAGCCATATGTGAGGAGGACTTAAACATCTGTATGTCCAGAGTCCAGTTATTTGCAGGGACAAGGTTCAGTCTAATTGAAAGTTTTCTAAGTATTTCCTAGTCTGGGCATGAAGGTGTCTGGTGATCCTAAAATTTTATTTTTTCAGTAAAGTGTTCTATTTCCCAATGAAAGTTAACACAAGACTTAAATGCCATTGAAACTTTTTTTGTTGTTTTGACTTATCATCTCTGTGGTGTTCATTCATTCTAGCTGGAATTAGATGAAATTGCCAGCTTGCTCAATTGAGGAAGATGTTCTCACGTAGATCAAATCCATCATCTTCGTCTCAAGCAGCTGAAAATTCACCAAGGGAGCGAGATTATCATGCCAGAAACTAAATCAAGCAACACATTGCATAGAAAACTTCTATGCCAATTCCAAAGAACCAAGAGAATTATTCCTGATGAAGTATTTCACCTTATCAAAGACAGGTGCATTTTTTTTTCCTTGCCTAACAAGAGCAGGGATGGATGCAATAGGAGATATGGAAAACATAACTACATTCCCATTATTTTTTTTACTTTTTGCAACATTAGATAGTTATTTTTAAAATGCTCGTTCTTAATGAGGGTCTAGTATGGCACCATCCACGTTCAATGTGTTGAAAATAGCACCTGTGATTTGTGCAGCTCCATGATCTGTCACAAGATTTGCGGCACACAGCAGAGGTACATTTTCTGCTGGAAAAATCTGTGGCATTGATAACAGAAATTACCTCAAGAATAGTTTTTCTTTCACAATCTTATCATACTACCATTAGAAATTTGCCTTAAAATGGTCTGAATTTTAGGGTCTACTTAAGGAACCCAAAGGAAAAGATGACCTACATTTGTATCCAATAAAAAGTGCAGTTCTTCAAAGATGTTTTTCTCTCTAGCCTGTCACTCAAGAGGAAACAAATAAAACTGTTATGAATACATGAAATCGAACCTCACTAAAAAAATCTGAAGGACAGACGAATACAAGCTTCCAGTTAAATCTTCAGTTTTCGGATAAATCTTCAAAGCTGCACAGCAAAGTTCTGAAAGTCTTCCCTTTCAAAAAAACGTAGCAAGCACCATATATTTAAATAAGACATCCTAAAGTAAAGAAAAAAAAAGAAAAAAGAAAGAAAAGAAAAGAAACACAGCATATTTTTATATCATTTCTGGATCAAATCCCTCACCTCCCCTTTCCTCCAAGACCCTTTTGAGCTGGGTCTTCTGTGATCTGCTGAGGTCCAGTTGTCTTCTGGTCGCAGTGTGGGAACTGCTGGCCAGGGGGTGGAGAGGAGCCCATCCTTAGCTGTAGAAGAAATTCCAGAAGGTGAAGTTTGTGTCTCATACATGCCTTATGTCTGGAACTTCAACCTACAAAGGAAGCTGTGGGCTGATCTGGGTCAAAGCACTCCTCTTTGCTCCAAATCGAGGTTTCCACAGTTAGCGAGGTGATGCATGACCTGAAGGGATGTTCAGAGGCTGAAAGGCTCAGCAGAGACAATGAGCCCTGTGCTCCAACTCCCAACATTATTTTCTTTCTGCATCTGTTCATCATAAGGAAGACCAGCGCACAAACTGCTGCCAAAGCATGGACTTGAACCCAGGTTTCCTTCTTCTTAATGGTCTATCTGCTACAGCTTGAGTTTTATATCCCATCTTGTAAATTCTTTCTGACTCCTGAACTCCTGCATCCTTTGCCGTACAGTGACCCCACAGCTGTGCAAGCGCTGCCTATCTGTGCTGTTCTCTGAAGTGAAAAATACATGTTTTATCTGCTTACCCAGAGCAGGGAATTGAGTCATGGTACTTCTGCTAGGCTTTTGCACTGAAGCTGAGACTTTTGCAAAGTTAAACTTTTTAAACTTTTGATTTAAACCCTTGGGAATATACTGCAGATTGTGGAGCCTGGAGGGAAAGGGAGTACCTCTTTTCTGAGATGATTCAGCCTGGCATCTAATCTCCAGAGAGGACTGAGGCTTCCAATACAGTTATGTGTTTAGCATTTCCTAATAGCTAGCTCCTAGTAATGCCCCACACAATGCAAAAGTTCTCTAGATTACTCTTAGGGGCTTTAGATATCCAAACTCTTAGTTTTGATTCTGTTTTGTGTTTTAAATTCTGTTCCCAGGCTATTTTTTATTTTTTTTTTTTACTTAGGTCTTAACAGTATCTAACTTAGACTGGAGTGCTTCTTTGGAAACAGACCCTGATATGGTCTGATGAGAAGTCAGACCTCAAACTGAAATAATGCTTTTTCAGAAGGTTAACCTATTGCTTAGTCCAGGCCAATCTTCTTGACTGACTGATTACCCTTCCTACCTCTATGTATTCAAAAGACTGCTTTTGGAACATTCCTGGGTAAAATCAGTGGTCTAATTCAGCTAACTTCCACTGATACTGCTTGTGTTCTTTAAAAAAAAAAAAAAAAAAAAAAAAAAATTAAGTAGAAGCTATTTGGATTTCACTCCATCATACTTCTCGTGAACATAGTGTTCCCAGTTTGCACTGCCGGTAATACGAATCTAAGATCTGCTTAAAAAAAAATCAACTCTTTCCCTGCAATCTCCACAGAGATAGTTAAAGAGATGTTATGTGGCATAAGAAAGCTACTCTTCCAGTGTCTCAGAGGATCAGATATCACTGAGTGTACTAAACTTTTAATTACTTAACGATCACTTCATTTTTAGGGGCTTAAGCAGTGATTTACAGCTTCAAATTACTGAACAGAAAACACATCAAGCACTCAAAGCTGGAGTTGTTAACAAAGTACCTGAACACATTAACTTCCCAGAAATTGCTGCAGCCCTTTCAGCAAGATATTTGCCCCAGAACACCACGTGGCAATGCACACCCTTTTTCCTTCCGCTTTTAGACTGGGACTGGCTGCAGAAAGTTCTGCAATCTCAGCTGAGCTATGAATTCCCTCGGGCCCATCACGCATCTCCAGCAACGCTCCATGGAAAACAGCTTTACATAAAATATAGCTACAGCCTCTATTTCCTTTTAGAGTAGGGGGTTACACATCCCTTCTTATTCATTGCTTATCATGGAGAGCCCTTGCCTGAGCTGAAAGCAACACAGTGAATTCCCAGCTTTGCCTGGCAAGACCCAAAGCTGCCTCTTCGTGCATCAGGTACCAGCCACCAGCCTACAGACAATGATGACTGAAGGCACCTACCTTCTCTCTTTCTCAAGATTCCTCGCTCTGCATAAACTACTTCAGAGTCTACTGGGAGAAAGATGAAAAACATGAAAGAAACTTTTGTAGGCTTGTGGTTTGGATGTTAAGGAGCAATGGACCTTGGAGTGTAGCGCTTGCCTCAAAGACCAACTGTTCTATGGTTCTGTTGATGCAGTGGAGTTTCGTGTGAACTGTATAATCGTTCCCCTGAAGCAGAGATTCATGTTCAGGACTAAACTAGGACAAGGAGCTGTAACAGCCAAGTAGAGACCAGTCTATCTGCTACCGCACAGGTGATTAAAATGATTGAACAGCACCAGGAGCAGGATGCGTCTTCCACAATTTGGGGCAGTGCTGTAGCCACAGGTCTCTTTCGGAAGATGTGTCATTCTAGCCTCTGTCTGCAGTTCTAATAAAAGTAATCATGAGCTTTTGCTGCGTTCCCAGAGGAATCCAGCTGAGGCATCTGCAGAAGAGTCTGTGACATTAACAATACCAACCAGGGGACTCTTGCTGAAGGCAGCCCTGTGCTGGGGATGTGCTGCTTCTCCCTCTTGGCAGCTCTAGTCTAAGCGCATCAATTTGAGCCAGCTCGCTTGTGCTGGCTGTTTTCCACTCTAACAAAACACTGCTTTAAAGACTGAAGGATATTACATCACCAATTAGATGCCTCCGGGTGCATTTCCACAAGGCGCTGAGCTGACATAAGAGTTTATTGCCGCTGGAAGGGGGACACCCCACTCTGCCCGTCCTCTGCTCCCTGTGCCATGCTCCAACCACATATTTTTCACCACCTTTGCTGTCCATCAGACCCCTCTGTGAGCTAATTCAACTCTGTAAGCTGGTGGAAAATACACCCAGCAAAAAGATCTGTTCCTGCTAGGTGATACAGATGACTGGGCTCTCAGACAAGCCCTGGCAGGAGAGATGAGGTACCACAGGGACAGGAAAGGCAGAGGAGACAAGACCTCCTGCCTGGGAGCAGCAAAGCATCGCAGTGCATTAGTCTGTGTGCATCCAGAGCCTTTGGATTCTTTTTAAAACAGCACAGGGTCTCGTAAATGATGATTCAAAGCACTGAGCTACTGGTAAGTAAGAGAGAGAAAACCCCGAGAGCCCAGCACCATCCTGGCAGTGATGCACACACAGCTGGGTAAATGCAACAACAGAGAGGGAAGGCGAGGGATAAAGCCATGGCCAGGGGGCAACCAAACAGCAACTGCAGCCACTTTTCTTAGGGATCTTACTGAGTTTTGCTGAAATGCTGATGGTTTGGGAGGACTCAGCTCAGGTTTGGGCAGTTTGGAGTTAAGGAAAGCGGCATGTGTGAGCTTATAGGAATGTAAGTATTAGCAAGGATTTTGTTAAGAAAGTGAATTACAAAATCATTATCCTCTCTGGACGTTCATGGGACTACTTTTAAAAGGTTTATTTTTTTTTCTTCTTTTGAAGATTGGTTAGCTTCATTGGTGGTTGTCCTGAAGCTGCCTGGTTTATCCCACATTGCGATTTTATACCCTATATATGTAAACTAAACGTATTTCTGCGTGAAAAGCAAAGCTGACTTGGGTGACTATCACAAAATGGGAAGACTTATTCTTGACAATTTTTATTTAAGGATGATCTTCTTCTACAAGTATCTCTCAAGGCAACCCATTAGCTCAGTTTTAAACTTCTTTCAACATTAACACCTAACTATGGTTGCTCTCATATGACTTTCTGCATTTTGACATTTACTAAAGTCTCTTGTAGAGAAGCACCAAGCCAAATCCAAGTCCTTTCAGGATATCAGGTTGAGTGGAATGAGAGTGAGATACTGGACCTCACGAGCTGTAATTTCTTCCCTCCAGTGTACGTCTAAACATAACCAGGAGGCAGCTGGCTTGCAAGAAACTTCTCAGCTTAGCACAGGCAAAAAAAAAAAAGGTAAAGTTAGGTGGATTACAACTACTTTTGCACTGCATTTTATTAAAGTATACTCATTTTCATACTCAAAATAATCACTGTAAAATTCCTGTTTCCTCTCAAGTGGAGCCCAGCTCTAGGTGTTCCACACAGCGTTTGTGGAGTGGCAAAACAAGAAATACTGACTTCTGTAGAACCGTCCGTGGAAGCTGCATTTCCTAAACGTGACTCACTCCGGCGCAGTGTGGTGTATGCAGCGTTACATTTACCCATGCATACGGCTTTTTCTCTGAAGAGAATGTGAGGATTTAAGATGCCAGGGAGTCCTTCTCGGACACTCTGCTTTCTCACTGATTTGGTTCTTTTTTTTTGGAAGTACTGCTAAAGCTGGATTAGATAGGAAACTCTTTGGAACTCAAATTCCCGTTGTTGCTTGGATCCTGAATGTACCAACACGCTGTCGGCGCTGAGGTGTAGTATTTTATTTGCTGATTGCATGATGGTTATAAATGCTTTAGTGCGTGCTGACAACTGTCAACAGCAGAGATTACAAACCCTTATCTGTGAATCCATGTGAATATAAAGCCCATCTGAGTAAGTACCTCAACAGAAATGCTGTTCATGGAGATACCATTGCCACATCACCACACAGCTGTAATCTCAGAATTTGATAATATTTCTACAGTTGTTTTTTTTTTGGGGGGGGGACGACTCCTTTGGAGTTTGATCCTCTACCACTAAAGTCAATGGAATTTTTTCCTGTTCATTTAGGTAGGATCCAATTCAAAGCTTTAATATCCCACTGTGCCACTTTGGGGAAAATGTCTCCTTATTATAAGAGAGTCCTGTAATTTGGTTTCCAGCTGAAGAAGATTACTTCTTTCCTTTTGTATGCATTTAAAACACTGCACAATCACAGTGCAAAACAGGAGCCCCAAGGGCGTCTCACAGACACTAGTAGCTCCTTAAGAAATCTTTAAATCTCCAAAGCCACCGTGATTGCTTTGTACTACTTACTAAAGAACACTTTCCCACAACTGGTAAATAATAAGATATTTTGAAGTGTATTGAAAATGGTCACAGGAGGTCAGCTGCATACACTCACTCAGTCTCGTTATATTGCAATGGAGATATGGTGGAAATATTGCATCTTCAATAGCCAATGCTTCATGGAGGGATGACAACTGTATGTGCTGTCCCAGTGGCTGGCTCGAAAAGCACTTTTTTTGTGTCTGTTTTCCTTTGTTTACTTGTAATCTTGAGTAGAAACCCATATAAAAAAAAAAAAGAAAAAGGTAAAAAAAAGACAAAAATTCTGCTGCAAATATTCAGAGATATATAGAAAGCTCAGGAAAAACCCTAAAACAAAGCAGACCAAAATCACAGAGGCCTTATCCTTCCTTTTCTGGGGCAGCAGAGGTGTGAATAGATGCTGTGTGCAGCCCTGGCAGCGCGGCGTCTGCGGGGCACCTCAGCTCTCCAACCTGCGAGCTGGCGCGGGAGCAGGAGCCGCGTCAAGCCAGGTAAATCATGCGTAAAACTGACATCTGCAGGAACAGATTGGCTAAATCCTATGGATATCACAGAGGTTGCACAGAGCCACTGGGTCCCCACAACCGTCCCTCCCTCCTCTTAGCACTGGCACCGGGGCTGGCACCACTGCTGTACATTTTTCTCTCCTCCTCTACCCCACCATGCAGGTCAAAAAAAAAAAAAAAAAAGACAAAACCAACATTGTATAGACACACTTGGCAGTCTCCATTTCTTGCTTTCTTTCAGACCCTTCTCATTGCCTGTGTTTAGTCCTGATAACAGAGTACGCTGTGTAGTACTTTTTTTTTTTCTGGTTTTTTTTTTTTCACAAATGAAGATTTCACATGCGAAACCCATTTTGGGAATATTCTAGCCTTTAAAAATGGAATGGTTGTTGAACATTGTTCTAACAAGCAGTATACATAAAGCATATGTATTTGACAGGAAAAATAATCTCTTCTTCCTAATCAAAGACAATTTGCATATCTTATGTTACATGACGTCTCAGAATAATGCATTCTGTTCTTTTACTGCGTTCACTCCAGCGAGATGGAAAGCACGTATAGCATAAGATATTAGCAATTCAAGAGAGGCCCGTCCTGAGGTATATGCAGATGCTGAACTTTGAAAGTTATATAAAAAGCAAGGCTCAGGATGTAGAGAAAGAAAAATAAGAGAGAAATTATGAAAAGGAGGAGGAAGAGAAATGATGCAAGGGGTTCATGTATCATTCAGATAGTTCTGAGGATAATCTTCGCCTTATGGGATGAAAATGCAGAACCAAGGGGTTCAAGCTGCTTCCAGTAAGGGCACAATTCAAGTTCACTCTGTAAACTTTGTACCAATTTTATTGGGAGCAGTAAAACATACTGCAGAGGAACCGTGAATATTGTGTCCCTGGGTATCACCCGTAATAACCTGCAGTTGTACTGAAGGGAGGAGAATAAAAAAGAGGATTAACTGATCAGTCAGTGGCCAAGAAATACATTCCTGGAAGGAAATAGGTTCTATTGATATTTAGGTTCAGCCTCTCTGGTATTCACACTCAGCTAAGCCACATAAACTCTTTCACTTTCTGCTCTTGCCTCTGCTTTTTGTCAAACCTCATCTACGCAATTCTGCCCTGCAGAGCCAGGTACCCAGAAACTGGCCGATGGGATACCCAGCCCCTCGCAGAGGTTCGGGCTCTCTGTCGCTAGAGGCAATGGCTAGGAGCAGGGACTTCCTGTGATGGTGACTGGCAAGATGCTCTCACAGGCAACTGTTGGCAGAAAGGAAACTCCTATTTCATCGCCGAGAGCACACTGGACATCCCAGAGCCAGTCTGGACTCTTGCCAGCCCTTCACAATGTAAATAGCATCAGTGACTCTTTGAGCAACCTGGTCTACTGGGAGGTGTCCCTGCCCATGGCAGGGGGGTGGAACTCAATGATTTTTAGGGTCCCTTCCAACCCAAACCATCCCATGATTCTATGACTTGCAGCTGACTACAAAATTGCTCCTGATGAGCAGGTAGGTGACATGCTGCTCCTCCACATCCCTGTGAGATGCTGCAGATGTCAGCCAGGATGTCCCTGAGGACCTTCACCATCAGCAGCCCGAGTTCCTCCAACGTGCCACTTGCGGCACTGGGGTTTCCCCTACCATGTGGACACTGTTTTCAAAACTGCACAGGCTCAGACGTTGCATGGCAAACAGCCTGGAACTATGTGCTCTGGGTGAATCCTCAGTGCACTGGATGGACATCACGACATGGCTGCTGGGATAAATCCTGTTATTGCTCTCCAGTAACCAAATGAGCTGCTGGTGGCTGCATACCTACTCTGGCTCCATCAATGTCCAAGTTAGAAAGCTCATCTTCTTCACCTGCATGGATTTACACAATTTACATAACAGTCAAGAAATTTCCAGTATTTGATTTCTTTTCCCATGAACTATATTCTTAGAAGCAATCCAAGACTCTATTCATTGTTTGATACTCATAATTGAAATATTAGGGCTTTTTTTCTGGTCTGCCTCATCTTCCCAGCCTGTACTCAGTGCACAAGCAGTGGTGGGCTGAGAAAAATGCCATCTTTCTGCAGCATAGCCTTTAGAGGACCTTTAGAGGGTGAGGCAGGCTGCCCTGTAGCACAGGTGGGAGGAATTACAAGTTTCATTGAAAGGAATTGCATTTAAGAGCAAGGGAGCACACAGGGGAGAGATTGCTGGGAGTAGGGATGAGAGCAAGATGTAGGGCAGGTATGTGGATGTGGCTGGGTTGGGGATTCCCCCAGAAAAGCTGCACGGGTTTTGTTTCAACTCAGGAAAACTGGTACTACAGCTCTCCTGGTGGTGTTTGCCCTTGCTGTAAGTCAGCCCTCCTCCAAATTGTGGCTGCCCGAGGACATTACAGTCAAGGTTGTGTTTGTGTTCTTCCCGTCCTTGGCTCCTGGGAGTGTGGCTGGGACTCAGTGGGATGTTGCATGTTGGCATCAGCTGTGTGTGGTCCTTGGGTACTTGGCTCTGCTCTGCCTTTATCCTCTGCTTCTTGCCAGAGGTGCTTTTAAGAAAGAGATACTTACAAAGAGGCTGCATCAACTAACTGTGTTAAAATCAGAAACTTCAAAGGACAAAAACTTTCCTGAGGAAAGTGCTTAGCTTGCCAAGTGATGATGAGTTCACCCAAGCAAACTTCTGCAGATACTGCTTCGCTGACGCTTTGCGTTGCCTCCCAATGATTATGGTGTTACTCTTAAAGAAACCTTAAAAAAAAAAAGTAAGCTTTCAAACTGTGTACCTGTGTATTCTGTTATGTTTTTATTTGGCAAAGACACAGTTTATGGCTGCTTGTCTCTTCTGAAACTTGGTTTAGCTAGATTAATGTGAGGGGGAAGTCTGAATGAATGAGTTATTCCACAAAGCATGTAAGTTTGAGAATTGCCTAGTTGATCTGTCAGTAAATTTCCTCAAAATGAATGTCTTTGCCTTTCTTAACATTAGCAGGAGCCTACAGCCACTTGCAGCCCGGTGAGCTGAACTGGGATGTGGATCACAGTGACAAGGATAAACTTTGCTTCCTCTGTGGAGGTAGGTACATGGAACATACTTCATAATTTCCCGGTGTTCAAGAGTACATATGGGCTGAGAAAAGCTAACTGTTGGTTTTCCTGTGGTGCTGGAAGAATGCTTAAACCCCTTAGGAACTCTTTGAAATTCCTGATTAATCCTTAAAAAAAAAAAAGTTTTCATCCTTTAAATAGTTCCAAACTTATTTCCTTGTGTAGGAGCAAGAACTTGTGAACTGAAACATGAATGTTTCTAGTTTTCTTTCTTGCTGGTCCACTTAGTTACTTTCCCTTAGAAAGACCTGATGCATCTTAGAGCGTTTGGCACAGGATTTCTTCCAAGTTCGTTACCTGGCTCTTATAGGCTGTGACACCCCACCTGGGAATGGGGGGGTGAAGAAGAAATGGAGAGAGTCTCTTCACGGAGAGTCTCCAGGATGCCCCTGGTCACAGTGGCAGGTCTTCTGTAGGTGCTACTAGCTTTTGGCTGCATACATTATTTGTTCTTGCATTACTTTCTTTTTTAAATATAATCATAGGTAAACCATAAGACTAAGGAGACTAGATTTTCAGAGATGCTAGTGCCTTCACCAAGTGAAGCTATGAGGTATTAATGGCTTTTGAATATCTCTTTCCTTCATGTAGATGACTGTCTCAGACAAAGGAGGCTGAGCAACGTGAAAATATGAAACAGCAGAAACACAATTGCCAAGTGATATTTTCCAAGGTCTCGCTATAAGAAAGACAGAAATAATATAAGCTTTCCCTATTTTTCAGAAAGTTGTATTTTACTGTTTGTTACTGGCAGACCCAATGTCTAATCACTTTAAACTTCTGTGCTTTTAACAGGTTTATGTTGTGAAGTTAAAAATACCAGAGAGGATGGTACTCTGAGAGATGGGGTACCTTTACAGGATAGGTGCCACTATTTTTCCTACTCTCCCTGGGATGTTATTCTTGGTATTTTTTTAGATAACTTGCATTGCCAAACCCTGTATTTACGGATTGGGAGTTTGAAGTTTTGGTGTGTACTTTATTTACAGCTGCAGAACGGCTGCTTGGCCTGGGACACGTGCTAGGAGAGTCAGCTCCCTGAAAGCACCAGGGGAAACAGAGGCTGCTCCAGATCCTACAGATTTTTGGGACAGAGACAGAGTTACAACCCTCCTTTTCCTCAGTCCAACATGTTCATGTTTTCCTCATTGCTTGTTGGACGAGTCAGAACTCTGAGGCTTTCTTTCCCTTTTTATAAAGAAGAAAACCTTGACTAAGACAAAGGTTCAATAATCCAATTTAAGAGTGAGGAGAACTTTTTTTATACAATTCTGCCTCTATTATCACCAGTCAGTGTCAGCTATTGACACTCAGTCAAATTGCAGCTTTGACACCTATTTAGTTATGGGATGCTGTTTATGAAGAGACAGAAACTCTTCCCTCCCATGTTTGTGTCTCTGTGCCATGAAAATCTTGCCCTGTAAATACACACATGAATACAGCATAAAGTAAATAAGTGGGAAAACAGGGTGAGTAGACTCGGGGAGAGTATACGTGATCTTCCTCAGCATGAGGAGTAACTTCAGCTTTGATTAAGAGACTCAGGTCGTATGTCTCTCTCTTGGAGCGTCATTGCAATGGCTGCCTGTGACTGAAAGTCAATTGATTAATTTCAACTTCTGTGGCTCTTCAATATATTTCCATATATAGAGTACCTTAGGGGGCCTAAAACCAGCTACCAAAATTCTACCTTTCTTCATCCAGCCCAGGTGTCCCTAATAGAAACACGTTGCTTTTTTTTTAAATATGCATTGTTTTGGTTTTTTTTCTCCATAGTTTCCTTTCATTGCATTGATATGCTTAGAGTTGCTTTTCTCCCCCTCATTCTTGCATTGCTTTCCCCATGTCTAAGGTTCTGGTGCTTTTCTTACCTTTCTGATGTCGCAGTGTAGCATGCCAGTGCATTACTAGCTTTTATTATATTTATTGGAGGCACTGCAGGTGCAGCATGGTATTATAGTGATGCCCAACAGTAACTTAATATTACAGCGAAGTAGTTTTATCTAGTGTGAACACCTTTTGTGTGAGAAGTAATCAACTGCAGGCTTAAACAGAGCATCCCAGGTCTCCTCCCATGGCCCTGGTGAGCCTGGTGTGTTTTGTGAAGCAGTTTTTCTGTTTCTTTAGGTTTGTTTTTAATTCATGTTTTAAAAGGCTGTGCAGGCACTTTTTTATATAGAGGAGTCATAAACTCAGTTTTCAACCAAGTTATTAGTCTGTTTTCCAGGAGTGCAAAAAAAAGGTGATGTTTTAATAGGTGAGACTCCTGCAGATGTAATGGCAGGAATGATTCCTGATGGAAGGTGAATTTTGATGAGTGTCCAAACATGTATTATTCAGTGCTGGCTTCAAAATACCATCATGTGAACTTGCAGGTTGCAAGAGGTCATTCTTTTTGTCTTTTCGACTGGCTAACAACAAAAAATGCCTCTTCATTTTGCAAAGTGGACATGAATAATTGCACCTGTTTCTACCAGGATGTGGTTTCTCGAGGAGCTGGGGTTAACCTCAGCCTGTGTGTCCATCAAAAGGGTCAAGAATTCTCTGCGCTCACCCTCTCCTTTTCCATTTTCTTCTCTTGTACCTACTGTAGGCTAGCTTTGGTCAGATACAAAGAAGTATCACCTGTTTTTTTGTGGGACTGTTTTTGACTGATTTATGCTGTCAGTCCTGGTGACTATACAGTAACCCAGAACAGGGAAAGCACTGACTATGTCTGTGGGAAGAGTGGGAGTAGCATGCACATGAAATGGCATGGTCAGAAATGCATTCTTTTTCTCTGTTCCATGTGTCTGTCTGTTTTTTTTCTTAGACTTAATTACTCAAACTATCCACATTGGTCTGAACTTGGAAGATTCATAAGGTAGACCTGAAAACAGACTCACTTCCCAGACAGAATTTAAATCCTTGATCTGTTTTCTTCTATTAGTGCATTTGGAGTAGTTCTATTTCTTGTTTTTCTTAGACTTAAGGAAGGACCCCTTTCCTAGAAAAAAAGGAAAAAATAATCCATTAAGTACATGAGTCTTCCTTGGCAGCATTTTATATGGACAACTCTTAATGTTATCAGAAAAGACAATTGACTGCAGTTGTCACTTTCAAAAGTGTAAGAAAAAGGCAAATATATATGGGCTTGTGATGGGTTTGCCTTATATTTTAAAAGCTGCAATATAATAAAGTAATGTGGTAAGACAGTTTGAAAGGGGTGTTTTGTCCCACAACACTTCACAGTAATTGTGTATGGAGAGCTTAGTGCTGAGCCCCTAATGTTAGCTCTCGGTTTCTTTTCTCTGTGGGTCTTAAAATTTAAGGGGTTTCTTTTCAACCAGAAACTATGCAATATGTATTAAGTATTGCAGGTTGCCTTACCTGTGTGTTAATGCAGATGAAACCATGGAGGGAGGAGGGGGTGCCTGAAACAAATGAGTCCTGCCCAGTGTCATTAAAATCCCCCAAAAGGTTAGTTTCCTAGAAAGAACCACAAGAAGATAGACTGTACCTCTGAAGGGTCAAGCAGTTTATCGGGTGTGGTATTACCTAGTGTAACTCTAAGAAGACACAATGAAGGTGAATTTACAGAAAAAGGTCCAGGGGCAACCTGAGTGAGTACCTGTGAAACTGCACAGGGAAAACCATTCCTTGACTTCTCAATCAAATAATAAAAGCATCACCTTTTCAGAAGAACAAAGTTCTCTCTGAGCATGCTGGTAACAGGAACTGCTTGGTAAGCATTTATTTGCCTCTTGCTAGCATAACTTCAGGGGCAATAAGTCCTTGTAAAAATGTATGCAGGACAGCAAATGGAAAAGAAAGCATGGACCTGACTTGGTGACACAGATGCTTATTTCCAATATTTGTTCTCTGTGGAGAATAATTTATTGATTATGTCAAGATAGCCTTGTGGGGGCATCTCAAGCCTACAATTACATGCTGCTAGTATGCTCAGTGAACCAAGCCTGGATGCTTGACTAGCAACTTGGATAAGCATTAAGTGTTCATCTTGAGAAAGTTCTGATAGTCAAACCAACCCCTTGTGATTCAGAAAAATGTTGATTTGGAACAAGTCTGTTTGCAAATGCTTAATTACTGAGTTGTGGCAACTACAGCTCCTTGGTAGAAAGAGCAAATTAGTCAGGCCAGCCAGTTGATAAGCTAGCTCTGCTAGCAGAAGCTAGAACATCTAGAAAAGCAGTGTAGATCTGTATCTAGCTATTAAGTGATGGAAATGTGCATGGTTTCATTGACTTAATGAAGCATGCATTTCACTTTAGAGATACCTGGTGAAATGGCTTGCTTAAAATCTGAGCCACCTATTTATCTGTTTTTGGTAACTTGAGTCTTTGGAAATGAGCTCAATTTCCTACGGAAATCCATTTTGCATTAAAAATGCATAGCTTTATACATGCTTGAAGGCAGTACTACTATATGATACCTCTATGATATGAATATACAGATGCATTAAGTCAGGGGTTTTTTTTTTTGGTTTGTATAAAATACCCCAAGAACACCCTAGAGTTTCCTTAAAGATTTCTTGTTTCTCTTTCCTGTGCCTTTATTCTTGATGTGTTTACTGCAGACAGTTACCAGATTATGACCTGTGCATGTATTTTTATCTGGAATCCCATTTTGGTCTGCCTCAAATACTATCAGCATAAAAAGATCCCCAGAGCCCACTAGTGTGGCTCATGGCATGTAAATTAGCAAACATTACTGTTCTGTCAAAACTCTTAATATTTTACCACCATGAGCTTTATTACACATGCAAGGCTTCTTTCAACAATTCTTTGGTTTGGTAACATCCATAGACAAGAGTTGCACATGAGCTTTTTTTCCCTAAAGTGATCAATCAAGAATTATTAATTATAGAAATGGGATTAAAGTTTCTACATTTCTAAAGTATGGTTGTTTGCACATAAATATGTATTATGTCCCTGGCTGACTGGAAATGTTCAGCACTTAGGTTTGTGCATGGCATTCACAGGGGAGAAAGAGCATTTTATGGTTCAATCTGGTTCCAGTTTTCCAGCCTCTTAAATATCAAAAATAATAGACTGCCAATGCAAAAGTTGTATTTCCAAATAGGTGAAGTTTTGAAGGGAAAATACCTCTCTGAACAAGTCCAAAGGTAAACAGATGAGGTGTGAGCGAATCCCCAAGCAAAAAGCAAAGCTGGCTGAGGGTGATAGCCCACAACCCCAAATCTGTGCCTGTGAAAGCAATCTTTGGGGTATGGATGTGGATTAAAACTAGGCTTCTGCTTGCTTAGCTTAAATAGGAGTCTAAAGGTTGGCTGCTAGATTCAGAATGGAAAAGGTCTTTTATACTTAACCTTGGAGTAAGTTTATGAAATGAGATTTGCTGTATTCCCTATCTGCATCCTTCTAAGCCTTTGTTTTTGTTTGGACCTTATGAAGTGTGTCTTTCTTTATCTAAGCCTTATTAAGGTAGAAACATACATTCTGGAGTGTTCAGGTATTTTGATATTGAGGAACAACATCTGAGGCCAAGGTGTAGCTATAGGACTTGAAGAGAGACTTGTAAGGATGCGTTAGGGGCTGGTATCACAAACATGGGAGTGGAAGAAGCAGTTCCCAGGGAATGGTATGTAGCCATTTGCACTGAAGAGCATCAGGGTGGTAGGGAACGTGCTTGAGTTCTGAGCTTCTCAAGGGGCTTCAAAAAACTTTCTTCAGTTCCTGAGCTAATTCCTGGCAACCATGGCACACAGCCACTCTTCTAGAGCCATAAATAATTTATATAATCTACTTAGAAAAAAGCATTTTATTGAGGAATTTGTCAGGGTTGACTGTGGAGCTCTGTTTTCAGCTATAACATGCTCTCAGTTGCTGCAGGCGTTTCTGCTTGACACAATTTTTAGATTAAATGATTTTCATGAGTCTGTGTCAGCTCAGGTAACATAGCCACAGTGTAACTGTGTAAGGCTGGACCAGTCATCTACTGAGCTACTCAAGAGATGCTTGTGCTGGAGCCTATCAATGTGTTTGTTTACCGTAAAATACGGCGAGTGTTGGCTAGTGTTATCTTGGTATTTAGCATCTCAGAGATAGCAGGAGGAGCAGAGCATGCCAGAGCAGGCTTTAGAATGAAAAAAAAAATCTTGTTTAAGTTAGTAAGATGTGTTGGGGGGGGTTGTAAATAAGCAGCAGAGACAATTTGGGCTTGAACCTTACAATGGCAGCTTTCACTCTGGGAGTTTAAGTAAGCACATGACTCTTTTGCTACCCACTCCCCATGTTATTTGCTTTATAACCACTGCATTATACTTAAGAGCAGTTAATTATTATTGCTTCTTAGGCAGTTTGTTGTTCAACGCTCATAAAATTGACTTGATGGAACAGTCAGCCATATCTATGTATCTTATATATTGCACTTCATGCAGGAGGAGAGAGAAACAACAGTGGACAGAGTATCAAGCAGGCAAATAGAACAGAAGAAATATGAAATAGCTTTGATAGCTTCTTGCCTAACGGATGTACGCCATCACGCACTGAGTGCCGGTATCTGAACAATGGAATGATTTATGCTTTGTGGAACAATATGATTGAAAATTTTCATTAGATCATCTTAAATTTTTTTTTTTAGGTCTTTCTTTTCCTTGGTGTAATTCTAAGAAAACATCCTGACAGCATATGGTACTTTTTGACATATGACCAGCTAAACAATATAGCCATCAAAAAGAAAAAGATATTAAATGGGTGATGTGAAAAATGGTTCTGGAGGCTTGCAATGTGCCTGTTTAAATTGGGTCTGCCCATTATGACTAGTAAATTCACAGCAGCCCACAAGCTTTGACTTCTTAGGAAACAAAAACTTGAACTGAAATAAATTGTTCAGTAGGCATCCTATGCTTATCTTTATGTACATAACTTTCTCTGTCCAAATAGTTTAACAGTTTAAAGGCCACACTTGGTATTGCTGTTTTTAGGACATCATCAGATTTTTTTCACTTGGTATACCAGTTAACCTGCTGTGCTTTTGATAAGTTTATCCCAATAATTTATATACATGTCTATAAAAATGGATTTAGCCATGGTTACTGCTGTGTGCTTCCCACTCAGGTAGCTATTGTAAAATTGAAAGTAGTTCAGCATTTTTGTGAACCTACCAAATATTCCTGTTATTATCAACTCATCTATAACATCTATAGCAAGACTTGCACACAGGGCAAAACGTCCTCCAAAAACCAGTTACTGTCCCAAAGTGTTTCAATTATGAAGAGCTGTAAAGGAGAGCAATGAAGTACCTTCGCAGATTTTTCTGAAGCGTTCCCCCTAAAAGGTGATTGTTTAAAACCCCCTGAGTGATGAAAGCCAAAGTTGTGGAGTGAATGGGGAAAGACTGAGCTCTTGATATGTCAGGAGGGATGTTGGAGCAGATGTTATTTTACTAAGGGCTGTGAAAGTGGACAAACTACTTGTTTGCTTCTAGGGAATGTAGCGAGTAGAGGGATGCATAGAGAGGAGCATGTAGTCAGCATGATGGGTTAATAAAATGCTCTTTATATCAGCGTTATGAATGTAGATCAGCAGAGCAGGTTTGTTTTTCTTGGGGCTGTTGGAACGCGGTAAATGTACTTGAGGCACAAAAGCTGGGACTTAAGGCAAGAGGAAAAGTTACATCCCTAAAAATATCTTGTTGATTAGTTCTGCATAACTTAACGGCTATAAATAACTTTGTCTTCCCAAACATCTTTTGAGAATTAAACTCTGAAAAGAGTCCTTCTAACACTGAGTGGGTTCTCTGCCTCTGTATGAGTCACCCTCAGTGCCATTGCTCAGTGGTTCCTATTTCTGCCAAGCATCCTTGCCATCTGCAATGGGCAGTAAAATAATTAGTTATTCTTTGTAAATCACCTTTTTATTCTTTAAAACTGTTTTTAACAAGTTTTTTGATACTGTTAGTGAATAAAGATTACAATTGGCAAGGTAAATAAAATGCAGAGTGGTATCTTGACAGCCTACTTTCTATTGAGAAACAATGCTATGAAGTCAACGATTATATGCACGATAGGAATTAAGATTTTCAGATATCTCACCCATCTTAGATGCTTATAATAACTGTATCCTTATTATTAATGGGTAATGGCTTATATTGTGAGTACACAGGACTTCTTACAGTAGCAGAAAATTGATGCAAGTCAAAGATGTGCTAGAAATGAGAAGCTGGAAATAGCACTGGTAGCTGGTACAGAAGAAAGGGCCACAGCTTAGTCCTATTTGGGTTGTATGTTTTTTAAAGGGACTTTCTAAATCCAAATAGAAAGATCTTAGATGAAGGGTCAGAGATGTTGGGGTAATTCAATGTTGGTGTAGTTTAATAGTGGGCACAAATATATGAACACATTAATGAATAATTTTAAGTTATTTTGTATTTTTCACACTGTACTATTAGGTGTTGTCCCTATACAGATGCTGACATGGGACTATGGTAATTCAGTATGAAGCATGAGGATTGATGAGGTTGTCAGGGGATTACAGAGTCTAAACCCAAACATTTTTTGAAGAAATGTCTCTAAGATGTTGGGAGTCATAATGTCAGGAAAATTTAAGCAAACAAATTCTTTCAATAGCCCTTTTTAGGTGTAGAGTAAAACTTCAGAAAATCTTCAGTGTTGGTTTTATACTGGAAGAAAAGATATTTGTCCAGTCACTGTAATGTAACACAAATATTTTTCTTGTATTTCCTAAATATGGTATCACTACAGAAATATTGTGGGCGTAGTGATCAAAAACCCAACTCTCTCCTTGAGGAATAGGATGGCTTGATATTTTGGCTAATTCTATACATTTTCAAACAGTATTTAACATCTCGTTATCTCAGCCTACTGATTTGTGATAGATAAAGGGAAACACTTAACATCTAGATTAAATGCTTACAAAACAACAACAACAAAATAATTCCAGCAGTAAACGAATCCAAGACACTAGCTTTCTACTTTAGAGTGAGATTTGGAAAATATCAGTTTAATGACATACCACAACTAGAGTGCTCAAAAGTACCCTCACTTGAAATCAATGTTGTCTGTCTGTAACCCCCACTGATACTTCAGCTGCAAACATTTTTCAGAGTGGGCAAGGAGCTGATTAACTGTGCAGGTTTACAGGGACAAACTCATGTCAATTAAACCCCAGGAGGGACCATCAATTAGTGTCAGTCAGGAAACCCTTTTACCGCTTAAATTAACATGATGAAAGATGGTACTCAGTCAAGGTTCAAGAAACTTTTGCCATCCAAAAATATATTATCTTGTAACAAATCTTGCAGCCCCAAAAAAATATTTATTATTGCAAAATAGAGAAAGCCGATTCTTTGTATGACTAGTTTTGTTGGAGAATTATTTTCCTAAATGATTCTTCATTCTTATTAATGACTTAAGACAGTGTTCAAGAAACCTTGGCCGTGTTCTGTTTTAGTTTTTTTTATTTGGTTCTTCAGGGTAGGATTAAGTTGTGGAAGTCACTGTGGTGATAAGATTTAAAGCAAATAACCTGGCAAGATGAAAAAATGGAGCAAGTGGACAAATTCTCTGCACCTGCATTTAACTGGACTACGATATTTTGAGAATCCTCAGTATAAACAGTAAAAATGTAAAATAATAAACAAAAAACCAAACCTCAATCTGTGCTTCCTCTGTCATCCTCCCAATTTCTGACTCTTGCTAATTGGCTGAGAAAATGATAAAGATCAGTTTCAGATAGGAAGATACATAATGAGTTGGTCTGTTCTGATGCAACAAGTCCAGATAAGCGTTTCAAAGCTCTTGTTTGCAAAGTCCATGATATGTATTAAACTTCTGTGCAATATTTTGAGGCATGTCCTCAAATTCAAATCACATGCACTAGGGGATTGCTTTAAAAATCAGAAAATTGTCAAACAGACAGTGGGGATTGATTTGCATTTTCTTTCCATACAGCAATCAGATGAAACCTTGACGATGTTTTATGGAATTAGCCCCATGATGACAGTGATGAGAAACAAGAAGCACAGGAAGAACAAGGACTTTTCAAAGTTCTTGGAAATGGAGATTTCACTTTTTCAAGTGTTAATTTTGACTTTACACTCACATTGTTTACTCTTGGAAGATATTGTGCTGTGAGGATGATATTCTTCCACTTTGAAAGCTCATTGCCACCATGCCAGAGCCCGTAGGACTCTGTTCAGCTCTCCCCTCTCTTCCCTGTGCCCTATGGCCCTGAATGCAGCTGCTCTCCCGAATTACATCCCCATGCAGGCATTACTGATCACTGCTTTCTAGTGAAGGCTTCTGGGGTGCCTGGCCTATCTGCAGGACTGCAATATATGAGAAACTTTACTTTTTTCAAAAAGGCCTTTTTTTGTTGCAAAGTTAGCCTTGGAGGCGTGTATCATTGTATACTGATCGCTCAGACTACAAGGATTTTTTTTTTTAGGGCAGATAGTATGTTTTCTGTTTCTTTGGGGACACTTTATTTTTAGAACATCTATCATTTTATTGAACTGTGTTGCATGGAAAATGTTTACCTTATGTATATTGCATTCCATGCTGCAGCCTGTGGCTAAGACACATTTTAGCAAGCATATTGCTATTGATTTGCCTTTGTCCCCTTTTTTCCATGTGCATATGAAGTTGAAATATTTGTTTGCAATCTGTCCCTTACAGTGATCTCTTTGACTTCTGTGGTTTGTGGAAACTTATTGTGCTATTGAGGCATGGAAAAAAAGTGACTTCAGTGAGCTGCAGAGTCTCAGTAACTGTTGAGGGTGATGATTTAGTACAAAAAGTAGCTAAATGTGGGGTATGTGAGCTAGTTTGAATAAGAAAATGGTCACGGTGTGTGCTGTATCCTCTACCCCTGAGTGGAATCCAGAAACCCCAAACTTTGCATTGAGGTCCCCTATAGAATAAAGAGAGGAGAGGGTACATGCACAGCCCCAAAACACTCCTATCACTCAAGGGAAGCTCCTCACCAGGAGATGGATATCTGGATTTTTGCCTGGATATTTGCTTTTCTGCAACTCTTGTACCCAAGATGTTCGAGCCTGAGTTGACCATAAGGGTATATGTGCATTTGGAAGGATGCCTCAGCAGTGGTACCCGCATGTACAGAAGGTGGTGGTGCAGAGCAGCGTTCCCCAGTGCCCAGGTCCTGGGGGCAGGTGAGGTCACACCTAGCCCCTGGGGTTAGCCCAAAAGCTTCCCAAGCTGATGCTTGTGTCACCTGGTCCTCAGTGCCTGTACTCACATAAATGTGATTGATGTAACAATCCTAAAAATGTTAACAAATGTAGTATTTTCTGCACAGCTGTTCCACTATGAAGTTTATTAAGTATTACACAGCTATCATCAAAACATTTTTTAATTAGCTGCTGCTTCAGCACTGTGTTTAATTACAAGCACTTAGCCACAGGGAATGTTTATGTCTCGTAACCTCCAAACGAGAGAAAACACAAGCTATAACAGGACACGGCAATCTACATATGTGTGAAATCGCATGAAAGGCTAAAAGTCTTTTCACATTGAGAGTTCTGTTTATGTCATACATCACAAAGCAAGACCTGAAGAAACCCCACTGAAGAACCTCTAATATGAGGTGCCCAAGCTCCATATGTGATTGAATTGCAGCATATATTTGTCTCGAATTACTTTCAGGAAATCATAGCCAATAGTTGACCAACTTTAAGATTCCTATTTATTGCTAGATAGAAACTGTCTTTATCTTAGAGTGGAAAACTTGGTTTTCTTTTGTTGCTTTAAGCACTTTCTTGTCACAGTATTGTTTGGTGGATGATGACCCCTTAACTTGTGTGGTACAAAAAAAACCAAAACCTAACATTTTTTTGACAGCTTGGTATTAGGCTTCAATGAAAGGTCAAACCCAAAATCAGGTGGGAATTATCCCAATAAAGGAACAGTGCATAATGTTCATTGTAGGGTATTAACCATACAATAGAATATTAATTTTTTTCCTTCCAAGCTATGTAGGAGAATATATTGTCTTCTAGAAAATGTGAATGACTCTCCTTGCTCCAGTGTGGTTTTGAGATCTGTGAGGAGGAAATGTACCTAAGTATGTGTGCCAATCATTAAGCTATATAATATTTTTTTTTCCCTTGTATGTGAGGGAGAATGTGGAAGTGACTCTTTTCCTTTTATGAAGTGTTTATCCCCCTTGACTTTTGCAAGGTACCTGAAAGCTTAAGAACACCCTTGGCCATAATTGGACTCTATTTTTACCAAGAAATGTCTTTAATGGTAGGAGGTAAATATGCTTTTGAAAAAAATCATAAAACCCACACTGATTATTTCTTAGTTTGAAACTTCCCATTTTAATTGGTGGTTACAGAGGAGACTTCAGAAATGTATCGCCTTTCTGAGCTAGGTACAGCACTGATTATGCTGGAGTCCAAAATATATTGGCCAGGCATGTGAAGTGAGGCTTTTCTCATTTTGTTCATGGCTTATGATCTGCGGTGTTGTATTGCAGTCATTAGTCACAATTTAGGGAGCTCAGGTGAAAAAGTGAATGCAGACAGTGTTCACTTCAGGTGGTGTTTCCCAAAGCCAGCGTCCAGGGACCCATGCATGTCTTGCATGGGGGTGGTGGAAACAGGAGGAAAAGCACTTCCACAGAGGTGATTTCTCATCCCCAGAAGGCATTTTCACCTACACTGATAGCTATTAGGCAGAGCATCTCTGAAGATGCAGAAACAAGTAATCTTGGCAGTCTTTGTCTGTAAAAGGTGTGTGTGTGCGTGCTTCTCTGAAGCTTTAAGCATTGAGTCTGGAAGCTGTGTTGTGGTGGACATGTTCTCTGCATTCACCTAGACTCTGTTTCAGGAATTTTTCAATAAGAATAGTAGAGTTCATGACACCAACTCACTTTTCAAGGCAAAAAACCTCAAGTGGACTTGTTGCATACATGTGGCTTTTCACAATTGTTAAGGAAAGATGTTTTACCTGCATTCATTAAGTGCCTTAGTGCCACTTGCCTCCAGATTCCCACAAATAAAGCAGTTTGATTGCTCTTCTTGCATCCAAGCTTAACAATAACAACAATGAGCACAAATTCAAAGTTACCAAACCATAAGCCATGTCCATCACAATTTGAGATGCATCTCAGTACCACTTGAACTTGCTGGTCCTCTGCCTTGTTGACGTTTCTTTGAGAGTACATTTATTCAGATGGAAAGTGTCCTTAGATGCAACCATTTTGCCCGTTACCATAGTTGGCCATATGGAACTTTCTCAAACAAAATGGGAGCTCTGTTTGCTTCATTTGAAGGATGCTGTAGCTCATTCTTAAGCTCCTGTACACGGATGTACCCCACTCTTGCTCTTTTCTTCCTCTGTCCCTCTTAATCTAGAGAGTTTTCAAGGGGTTTTTTAGGTCCTGATATGTTGCAGGATTTGTTTAGTTTCCCTTTCTTTGTGTTCCCTAATGAAAAATGCACTTACAACTATGTGGTATGCAGTAATTCTCAAAAGTTACTCATGGTTACAGTTGCTTAGCTGGCTTCTCCTGAGACAATGAATTTAATGACAAATATTAAATACCTTAAATACCTTTAGTGTGCCAAACCACTCTTGGAAGTGAGGTTGTATTTTGGTTTACATTGGTTTCCGCTACGTGTAGTAAATGGGATACATTGAACTTGTTCTTAGGTCAGGAAGTTGTCTTACTGTGTTATTCATTTTCTCCTGTTTTCTGGAGTGTGAATGTGCTTGTACATATTGTTTTCTTATTTTATGGTCTCTTTGAGCAAAAACATTGAAATCTGTTCATCAACAACTTGACTTGTTCTCTCTGCATTGAACAACGTGAATCTCTCTTAAACAACACTAAGACATAAGTATTTACTACTGCCCTATGTATTGTTTGCATGTTGAAACAGTTGTTATATTTATATTTATTGAATGAGTATCTGAGAAGTCTCTTTTCAGTCTCAGTCTTTTTTCCAGATTATATCCACCAGCACTTGTTTTCGCAGTTTCCTCCCCATTTTTCACTTTCTCCCCACCTCCATTACCCTACTTTGCCTTTGAGCTCCATGGGAGAGCCTTAGGCTTGAGCAACGTTGAGTGGGAGAAGCTGTCTCTGCTGGGTGAATACATGTGGGCAAAGCAAGTTCACCTTGAGAAGTTTCTCTTCTCAGATGGCAGGCTTTTTGCATTTCTCTGGTGGAACTGGCCAGGTGAGACAAGACAGATGAAAACTCATCTCCTTTTGTCCAGCTACAAAGTGGAGTGCATTTCTCACCTGATACAAAAGTAAGTTTCTTGTGCACCTCTGATCAAGAGGGAAATTCCATATACTCGGTGCCATGTTTCACTGAATGGTGCTGAGGGCTGTTGTCAGGGGTGCCTGACAGGCAGCAGTACCAGGTTTAGTCAAGGTAACAACTTAAGGTGTAACAGAGAAGAGGGGTGTCTGAGTCAGCCTGGAAAAGCAGAATTACCTGAAATAACAGGTCAGAGCAGAAGTGTGGCTCAGGCATGTAGACCTCAGCTTTGGCCTTGAATGCTGTTGGGGAAGTAGGGTTCAACTTTAAAAAAAAATAAAAAGGAACCCTTCAAGTGTAGCACAAGCCAAGAAAGTGATTAAAAACAGTAGTGTGGAGGTTTCTCCACAGAATCTTTGACGAAATGCAGATTTGACAGCCTGTGTGTTTGAATACAGTTGTTCCATAATGCTTATAAAGCAAATTTTAGCAAAAAGTGAGAAACTTTTATGTTCAATGTTCTGATTAAAATGTGTTTGAAAGAGCTGTTGACTTCTAATTTTTCCTTTCTGTTTTTTTTAAGCATCTAAGAAACCCAAACCCTCAAACACATTTGCCAAAACAATATTTCAATGAAGCTGAGATTTCTTTAAAAAACATTGACTTGTTTTCAAATTGGAACTTAGTTAGACCTTTCAGTGACTAAATCTTTTTCCTTGCTTGAGAACCATTTAAATTCCATAGTATTTCAGTTCTGCACCAAACTTTGCTGTGTAATCAGTTTTCCATTAGAAGGATCACTTGCTTAGCCCATTGCCATGGTTTAACGGTTTAGAACAAAGTTCATCTTTAAACCAGCAGGAATAGTCAAAAAGTTGAACTCCTCTGTTGCAGAAGAGAGCTGGCTAGAAAGCAGAGTCCTACTCTGCCTGGAACTATGTACACACTTTTCTGGTTCATCAGCCCAAATGGAGTTGCAAACAGACTTAAGACACTTTCCAAAGTGGTTAAGACACTTTGCTTCACTTCTGTCTTCACCAAAGCTAGCTTTCCTGTGCAGTGTTTGCTCTACCTAGAGGTGTTGGTGGTATGGAATTCTGATGAGAAAGTTTGAAAACCCAAGCATGTCCTTTTTTTTATGGTCTTTTTTCAGGGGAAACCAACACCTATATGTATTCAACTTGCTATGTCTAGTTCTCTATGATAACACTTCTTTCTTTAATAACTGAGTACAGTGGGGTAATTTAGAATGAAATCTAAAACTACCATGAACCATCACTGCAGCTGCTGCATCCACAAGGCAGGCTCAGACTAGCAGGATCTGCAGAAATTCAGGCAAGTCAGTGCTGCTGCTGAGTGTATGTGGGATGTATGTGTAGTAAAGTAAAGCTGTTGCATTTCTTTGAGTTTTTGAACAGATGTGCTCAGGTGTGTGGTGAGTCATGTGCAGTGTGTCCAATGCAACTGTGCTGTGGTGTAAATGTGTGATAATGAATCCTATGCTGTTGGGACTTTTAAATTTGCCAAGACGAAAATCAATTTTAGAGCAGGCAAGCAGTAGGTTGGTCACTCCTCAGTGGCAGTAAGCGTGTGCTGAAGGGTTGATTTGTGTACGGTGGAGAACAAGTGAAAGAGTTATGGACACACCGGTCCAGACATCTCAGATGAACCTAAAAAAAAAAAAATTTCAAAAGGGTAGAAACAGCCACCATCCTTGTGGCAGTTGTACACCAAAGAGCTCTGTAGGGCCATTTGACTGACACAAACCTCTCTGGGAGGAGGTGCACTGGAGCAGAGATTCCCTTACAGTCTGTGGTGAAGACCCTGGTGAGACAGGTGTGCCCCTGCAGCCATGGAGGTGACAGTGGAGCAGAAATCCACTCGCAGCCATGGAGGACCCTACGCTGGAGCAGGTGGATGCTTGAAGGAGGCCATGACTCTGGAAAGGACCCATGCTGGAGCCGTTAGTGGAGAACTGCAGCCTGTGGGAAGGACTCATGTTGGAGAAGCTCATGAAGGACTCTCCAGTGAGAGGGTCTTCACACCGGAGCAAGGGAGGAGTGTGAGGAGTTGAAGAGGAAGGAGCAGCAGAGACAACATGTGATGAAATGATCACAACCCCCATTCCCTGTCCCCCTGCACTGCTAGGGGGAGAAGGAAGAGAAATCAGGGGCAAAGCCTTTGAGCCTGGGAAGAAGGGAAGGGTGGGGAGAAAGAACCACATCTGAAAAAGGCACTTTCTCAATATCCTAGTTTGGTTTTGAATGCCAACAAATTAAATTGTTTTGTGTTTCTCCATCTCAAGTCTAGTTTTCGTCTGTGACCATAAGCAGTGAGTGATCCCTCCCTGACCTTGCCTCAGCCCACAAGGTTTTTACCTTTTGTTCTCATCATTCTCCTCTCCATCCCACTGGAAGAGAAGAGAGCGTGAGTGCCTCTGTGGTGCTTATTTTTTGTGTGGGCTTAAACCATGACAGCAGGTCAGCTGGTGGGTAACACAGGTGGAAAAGAACTGGGGTGTCTCTACAGCTAGTCCAGGAAATAATTTTCCTTAAGTAGGACAAATTGCAAAGAATTCTACATTTGCTTCAATCTAGGCAATGAAATTGCATAGGAGGAGACAGTAGCAGGAATTCATTACGTCCTTAAAGAAAAATGGGGAGCTGGTTTTGGTAAATGAATTTCTCACTTATATGAACTTCAATGTAATAGTACGCTCCTTCTGTATAAACGTGTTTCTTCCCACATTACCTGTGAAGGACAAATCACCAATGCCGTTGAATGCACACGCCTGTGCTTCAGCAGGTGATTGACATCAAGACCACCACAAAGTGCTTTTAAGAATGGGTTTTGAGTCTATGAAAAGCTACCAGGGAGAGGTCTTGGGCAGATGGATGGGGGAATAAGTAACTGTTAGCTGATTTCTATTTTCTGGTTTCCCAAAGTATGTTTCATTACGTCTTCTGTTTATAATGGAAATCAAGAAAACACTTTGGAAACAACAAATACCAAAGTAGCTTGGAAACCTGCTGAAGATCTCTGGTCCTTGAATAAATGTCTACATGGCTTTTCTACAGGAAAAAAATCTGAGTACTGCAGACAGATTTTCAGCCAAGTAAACAGATACAGATGGGGAGGGAGATGGAGAAAGGGCTGATTTGGAAATGGATTTAAAATATCATTAGCACTACTTAACTTTTACCATAGAGAGTATATCTGCATAATGATGGCAGAGGAGGTGAGCATAGCACACTGTACTGTAGCGCTGCTGGAGTGAGAGAAGCAGATGCATCTCCATTAGAAATATAGATTTTCAAGGTTTCCTTTTAGGTGTCAGACCTCTGTAGCTCTTCTTGGTTTGTAATTCAAGGCTATACTCAGGAGGGAAGTATATTCATCTCTTTCCTAATGGGTTTGCACAGCTCCCATAAGTGTTGGTGGGAATTATAAATGGACTTTGAAGGAAAAAATATACCTTTTAATGCTGTATTATAGTTTCAAGTCTTGGTGCACAGTGGGATCTGTGTGTGTGTGTCTGTGTATACAATGCCTGGGAGACATGGCTTTGAAACACTTTATTACTTGGACACAAAAGGATGGTGACCTGTCTTGCCGTTTTGTATTAGTTGCTATATTTGTGAATAAGCAGAGGAGAACTCTGCTAATGTTTTACATTAGAAGCCTGGTCTCATTGAGGTTGAAAGATCCCATAGTGACCAAATCACTGCTGCAGGGATTAAGGCTGATGACATAAAACCCCAGAATTTTAGGGAAATAACTTAATTGTTCTGTGGAGTCAGAGGTCCAATGAGTTTCTAGAAAATACAGGCTGCTAAAGTTTAACCTCTCAACCCACTGGTCCTTTTAAGATAAGAGCATTCATGCTAAATACCCTCATAATTCAGCTAAATTAGAGAAGACTAACCTGAATTGCACATGAAGAAAAGAACTTGCAGAAAGTCCTTTCAGAGAAGCAAAGAAGCGCAAGCCCTTTTTCTCCCTTGCTGTTCTCTTTCCAAACAGCACATGCTCATCACCCCATTGGCTTGCTGAGAAGTCTGAAGGTGGAAAATAATAGCTCTAATCTATACCATTCTTTTTTAGATGGTTTGTGCTGCCACTTCACTCTTGGTCCTCAGGCTTAGAGTCAAAGCACGTGGAAGAGCACAAGTGAGGAAGAGCTCCTTTCACACTGTTTTTCATGTCCCTCTATGTGAATCTAATTTAGCTCAACGTGCAAGACCTCAGCAACTCTTTGTTTTGATTAATATGCAACTATCATATCAACAATTTAAATTTACTGTATCAGGCTTGGTTTAATCTTCAGTTTTGCTGTCAAGGCATGTATTCCTTGAATTAATGTTCTTCTGGGTCAAGTCAAAATATGTATAAAAAATATCTGTGAGCCCTTTGGAAGGAGAAGGAGGTGTACAGGCTGTTTTGAACACTACAGAGGCTCAGGGAAAATTTTCTGTAGATCAAATCTGATACTAAGCTATTCAAGGTTCATCAGTGTGTTTTATTTCTGGTTATAAAAAGATCAATACCATAGACTTGTGTGTGTGTTTTTTGTTTTTTTGTTGTTTTTTTTTTTTGCCAGGAAAGACAGCTGTAGAGCCTTTCCACTGTACTTTTTTTTCAGGTACTGTAGCTGGTGTGTCTTCCATTACTTGTGACTTTCTTTCAAACTCATTTAAGATTTTGAAGATGCACCTTGATTTCATGAGGGAGAGCAAGCTCCTTATCTGTTTGCACAGGAGATGGTAAAGGGAATCTGCCAAAACAGATAAAATATTTCCTGATTTTTCTGTAGCATTGAGCAAGAAGTGCTTTGAGTACCAGGAGCAATATTGCTGTCCTAGACAAACATACCACCTAGATAACATGTCCTGCTTCTCAGATGGTCTGACTTGTCCCTCTAGTTGGCTGATTCACAAGGAATTATATTCCTCTCTGGGTAGTGTTGCACTGCTTGTTAAGCTTCTTGCATTCCCAAAGTCTGAAAGAGGGTTTGGATCAAACTGCTGCAGAATGGCTGTTTCTTTATCATGACTTAGTTGTTGTTTTGTTTTTTTTTTTCCCTGGATGAGGTATAAATACAACTTAAATAGGAAGTGAATTGGAGCTGATGATAAACGTTGCGTTCCCAGCAATTTGTAGCTGGCTGTGTCCCCCCAGGTCTGGATGAGGAGGCCATGCAGTTGCTCAACCACAGTGCCTGTAACTAATGAGAAAGCCGAAGCCCCTTATCTCAGCTGATAACTCCTCATCTCCTTCTATCTGCCTTCAGCACTGGGACCTGAATGCTTGGCTCCGCTATCGCATTTCTTTCAGAAGCAGGCGGTAACCTTCGACTCGCTGAGCACAGTAACTACATACAGCATTTCATGCAAGACAGTCTCTACAGAAATGTCTCCAATGTAAAATGACTGTTCAACTGTTCCCAGTCCTCTAGCAAGACGCTGCTCTATTATTTGTGTACTGCTTTAGGACCACACAAACAGCTGTATTTGTGAGAACATGCATCTCTTGCTAAAGAACACGTTATCTCTCAGACCTGTGAGGTGCAGCCAATTCCACCGCCCCAAAGGAAAATACAAAACAGAACAAAGCCCAGGAAAGGCCTCCCATGGAAAGCCCCTGGAAGCATCTTCCCGTTTTATTGGATGATCAAACCTAACAGTTTAAGTGCTATTGTCTATACACCTCATAATTTCATTTAGGCCATATTTCCTGAGTTTATTTGTGACATCTGAGAGCTAATCTAGCTATCAAAAGCCTTACTGGAGCCTTGCCTCTTCTTGGTGACCTGGTTAATTTCTTCTCAAGAAATTTGCATAGTTTGTTCCCCTTTATGTCTCACTATTCTAATACACTTCCAAGCATAAAAGGAAGGTTGACCTTTAAGGCTTTGGACCTTTCTTCTGTCATCTTTTCTAAGAATTGGTGTTCCGTTTGCCCTTCCCTGGTCCTCCAGGATTTCCCTGTCCTCCAAGTTCTCAAAGATAATTGCTAATGGTTCTTAGATGGCTCAAGTTAATTCCTAGAGTACTTGAAAGTGCATTTAATTTGTCCCTAAAATTTGACTGTATCTAACTTAAGTATTCTTCAACCTGTCCTTTTCATATTCCTGTCCTACAATTTTATCTTCCACTTAAAATTAATTGTTCAAGTATCTGGCTCTAATTAACTTTAACGAAAACTGAAGAAAGATGGGCTTTGGGTACTTGAGCTTTTCTGCATTTGTTTGTTTGACTAAATAAAAGTGAACTTGATGGTTCTTCGTCTTCTGTTATGGGTGACTCATTTATAGAACTTTTTTCTTGTTTTCATTTACATTAATAGCTGGTTATAATTTGCTTTGTGCCTCTGCCTTTTCAATTCTGTGCCTACACACTTGTGCTACTCTTTTACACTTATCCTTAATTACATTTCCACTTTCAGCACAATTCCACTTTAAATACAATTCCCTTTTGATTATCTGGATTGTTAAACAAATCTTGAGTCTCTTTATTTCTTCCATTTTCTCTGCATCAGGATTATTTGATATTGCGCCCTTAGTAGGCCGTCCATAACTACCAGCTGTCCTGTGCTTGTTTTTAGAGTGGTTTTTAACCCCAGGGACTATCTTGACTATTCCTCCAAACTTACTGACATTTCTTTTTTAATGTATATTTTCCTTTTTCTATTCCTTTGGAATTAACGAACATGATTGGTTTAGGAGTGTTCGTATTTTCTGCCTTCAGATTTTCAGCCAACAAATCTTATTCTTAGTCTTTTATTTTCTTGCTTCTGTGAATAGATAAAGCCAGAAGACCTAGAGGTGTCAACTGAATGTGTGGAAGGTGATAGCTCTAGCAATGTCATTTAAGACTGTTTTGATGGGCAAGTCCATCTGTGGTTTGGTCATACCTATCTGTTGGTATAAATTAAAGCATTCTTTGAGATGTTTAAACTGTCTGCAAAAGAAACACAATTGACACAGGTACTTAACGTGGGTGAGCATACACCAAGTATGACAAGCTGTCCCAAGAATTCAGCATGACAGCCTGGTCAGTGTGGTGTTACGCTATATAATTGCTCTGTGCAGTGAGATGTCGTGGCTTTGCTTCTGTTTTATAAAAGACTCAAGCTGTTGGTTATGTGCAGGTAATACCTGGCACATACGGGGAGGACCACGAACGGATCAAAGGCAGAGGTGAACTGCCAGTCTTTGCCCAAGTCTGGACAAGATTTCTTAATTCATTCAAGTATGAAATAGGAACACAATGAAATAAAGTCTCTGCTGATGTGCATGACCTTGTCTTCTCCTGGCTGCTTCTACTGATGTGAGACTCCTTGTCCTTCCTGTGCCTTTTCCGTGTCTGTCCCCAGCCATGTCCTCTGCTCTGCGCCTGTTCCTGTCCCTTTCCTTCCCCACCTCAGAGCCCTCAGCCAGCAGAGCCGGAGCAATTTCAGTAACTGCAGCTGTGCCACTAAATTGTACCTTTCAGATTTTTTATTGGAAAACTAAATTGAGAGATGCCTAATGATCCCAGGAGAAGGATCTCCCAGCGCAGCACAATCTAACAGAAATTCAGAGTGGCAATCGACTGGGGGCAGCAAATGAAGCAGTGCTGGAAATCCACGGTTGCAACAACAGCTCGAATTTAAAACATTTCTGGCTCCCTGTATCTGCATTTCACACAGCTATCACTATCAGCTAGTTCTGTAATCTTAGCTGGTTCTCTTTTTCTCTAAGCTCTCCCCAGAAGTGCCTTGCTGCAGCCTTATTTGCACATTAGCCTCCTGCTCTGTTGCGTGCAGTGACATCGTTTTGGGAAAAATCAGTAGTTTTTATTCTGTCTCTGGGAATGAGCTGCCTTGCTTTTGTCATGTCCAAAAAGGGTCTTTGGCCTGTCAGGACCATAGTTTGGTTACCTCCTACCCACGACTACACCATGGGCAGCCAGGCATTTCATCATGGGCTATGCAGTCCTTTCTGTCACCCCACCTGCCCCTGGGGATCTGGGAGAGGTTTATAGAGACATCTGCATCCATGCTGGCCCTCTTCCAGCAGCTCTGCTCCATCAAAGCCATAATGTTGCCTCATTCCTTTCTTTCCCTCCAAAAAAACAAAATCAATAAAATATATTGGGAAGAAATGTTTTCCTGTGGGGGTGGTGAGGCAGTGGCCCAGGTTGCCCAGAGAAGCTGTGGATGCCCCATCCCTGGAGGGGTTCAAGGTCGGGATGAGGCTTTGAGGATCCTGGTCTGGTGGAAGGGGTTCAAACTTGATGATCTTGAAGATCCCTTCCAACCCAAACCATTCTATGATTTTATGATTTACTTCCCTACTTGCACTGAGTCGCATAAGATGTAGGAAGGAGGAGAGCATCCTTTGAAGCAGCAAGTCACAAGCTCCATGGCTGTTGTCTATCATTTTACAAGTGATTGTGGAGTCAGAAGTAGGGACTACATCACGCCTTTGGTTATTTTGAGTTATTATCATCTTTGGAGTCTCACTGCAGAGAAGGTTCTGCAGGTGAAAGCAGCTTTTCCCACATAATTTTTTGCACAAAAGCTCTTCCCCATTTGATGTAATGTTACCTTCATGGGCATGGACTGGGTGATAATGTGGTCCAAGTAGCCTATAGTCAATTCTGCTGGCGTACAGGGAGAAAATGACTGTGCAGGAGTTGGATTTGTTCTTACAAGTGAAATAAGTGTGGTTATGTCTATCCGTAGCTTTATAGTCTGACCAGCAGGGAAGAGCTGGATCAGATGGATGGGGATGGGGAATCATTTGTAAATTGCATATGTAAATGTTTTAATCTCTATAGATTTGGCACAGAAATAAGAAAAAACTATTTTTTTTCATTCCCTGGAATGTGAAAAGATTGTCCATTCCCAAAGTATATTAAATTATAGAGCTAACCATATATTCTTGTATTATGCAGTGCATTCTTTTTACTTCTCTTTCAAAATCTACAGTCCAGTGTCCATTAGACCAGCTTCCCAACTGGGTTACCGATAGGTAAATTTGTAGTTGTAATCATTTGATGTTAAAATTATCCTTTTTTTCTTGCACCTGCATGGCGTACAGCCACTTCTTTCAGTAGGCTGCTACTAGTAGGCTTGTATCTATAATCTGCATATTGAAAGCTGAAATGGGGAGATGTTTATTGTTCCTTGTAAGTTTTTTAATTAAGAAACCCACGCGACAAGCCAAGATCATCTTGAATGCTGCATCTGTGTTAAACACAGATAAAGATAGAAATTATTTTTGAATTTTTTTGTTAACTGTGAGCCATGTCTCTTTCTCGTTGCTGTCAAACCGGCAGTTCTGGAAACACTAATGCACCTGGATGATTTTACTTAGATGAGTGGTTTATATTGATTGGGATTGGCACCGGATTAATTTGGAAGGTCTGCTGTACTCAGGAGTTCTTAGGAACAGGGAAAATTTTAGCTTACATTGAGTTTGCTCTTTGGCAAACTGATATAGGGGAACTACATCTTCCACCACCTTTCTGAAACCTAGTGTTAATTTTTATGGTTTATTTTATACATCTACGGTAATTGTTTTGAGATGATAGGACAACAAGGTTTGGTATTCTCTGCATCTTTTGTAGATTTTAATCTTACGTTTGCACTGCAAAAATAACTTTTAAAAATATAATTTTATTATTTTGTGCAGTCTTGGTATGGTTGTAAGCATGTAGGAAATGAGAAACTTATGGACTCATGATCAGGTTTGTCTGGAAGCTGTCTTGACTGAGCTATACTTAGTCAAGCTAAAACTATTCAACCTTCTTCCAATATTTAGTTATTGAAGTTTGATTTCTCTCATAAAGCTTGTATTGACTATATTTGGGGGGGGGGGGGGAAAACCAAAATGGGTTTGGGTGTCTGCAATTGGAGCTATACAATATGGATTTTGAAGTACGAATGCGTAGACAGGAGAACTACGTGCATATGCAGTGACTTGGTTTCCTAAGGAGACTTTCTAACATAGGTGGTAATTGTCATTATGGATGACAAAGTGTAGTGACAAATGGAACCACTTAAGCCTAGAAGTTGGTATTTTTAGCATATTTAAATTATTCAAATCTAGTTACTTCTAACTTTAACCTGCTGCCATGGTAATAGAGCTATATATTAATAGACTTAAGCGTGTGGCTGACTAATCAGCTGCAAAGTCTGCCTACAAGGTGTAGGGGTTTTTGTTCAGACAGTTCCTTCCACACTGCAAGAAAAAAGCGATACGGAGACATCCAGGCCCGTTCAGCCAACCATGTGGTCGCTTCTGCAGTCACTAAATTTATAAAGGGTAATTTCAGAGTATAGATGACTTAATTTCTCCACATATTTAAAAAAATAAAAATTCTTCCATTATGTATGTGAAGCAGTTATTAATGCTTTTCACCTAAATGCAAATTACTTTTACGTGCTCATGAGTCTATTAGCAAGAGACATTAAAGAGCTGGAGCTCTGTGTGCACAGCTTCTCAGGCCTAGCTTCCTAGCAGAAGGGAAGACTTTGCCTTTTCCCAGGCTGAGTTCCTCCTTGCAGAGCAGCAGTTTTTGCTTTAGCATGGTCAGTCCCCTTCTTTTGGATGGATTCCTGCTCTTGCAATTGCTGTGAGATTCAGCTCTGTCTGTAAACTGGAGCTTTGCTGTTGTTCTCAGTCAACGTCGCTTTGCACTAAACAGGGCTACAAGTAAAGGGCATCTGATAGAAAAGCAGACCTCATCCTGACAAGGTGTATTTTCAGTAGACTTTATCTCTTAAATTGCAGCATTTTTGATTGGTATATAGAAATGCTATCGTTGTGATTAGATGTTAGATGTTTAGCATGATGCTGCAAGGTTCTGCAGTCCATGCTTGTAGGACTGCTAATAAAGAGCTGTCCAAAAATTAAAAAAGAAAAAAAAAAAACCAACAACTTAGAGCTGAAGTTGAACTGCCCTATGAAGTGTTTTACAGAAAGAATTAGAGACCAAAGATGATGTTTTCATGAGGGAACCTCCCCTAGATCTGCTATTACTCCCATCTTGGGTCAGGACCCTGAGAGTTCACTTGGTGTTGTGTTTCTAATTGAGCAATGGCATGTATATAATGGGAAACCCATATACTTCTGTCTCTCATTCCTGGGTCACAGGGCCGTCACTTAAACAGTTCTTTGTACCTGGAAATTCAGTACCCTGTACCTCATCCAGTAACCTTGCAGAAAGTTCCAGTGGGTCTTGATTTTTATCAGCTGTACATCTTCTCATGTACCAGTCTTTTTTTTTTTTTATGGTGATAAAGTTTTTAAACAACCACTAAGACTGTAACCTGCGTGGAAGAAATTAATCCCATCCCTGACCTTGCTTAGTTTTGGAACAGAGACTTGGAAATCTAAGCTGCCATTCTGGCTTTTTACTGCCAATTTACTTTCACAGGTTTCTGAAATATTAATTATTGCAAGCACAGTTACATTTAATGTGTCTATCTACTAAATAAGTGTCTGTCCTCTTGGCTATTTCTATTTCCATTTTAATAATACCTGTAAGAATAATTCTCAGTGTAACCCCAATTAGTGTTAACATTGTGCCACCAAGCAAATAACCCTCAAGTTCTCCTCTTTGTCAGAAGCAGTCCATGCATTCAGGAATGTCACAATCAAGTCACCTGTCAATGAAAATCTGAGAAAACAGCTAAAGCTAACAATATTTTTCCAAAAAAGAAAAAACCCCTTCATTTTCTCTAAAAACAATTCCCCAAAATGAAACCATAATTCAGTTGAAGTCAAGAGATTAATAATAAACCCATAGAAGACTTGACCCTGAAGCTTTAGGTCATTAGTTGAAAATTATTTATGCTGTACACTGCTCTAACCTTTCTTCCCCTCTTGTCAAAAAGAACAGATCTGAAGGAGTGAACTGTAGTCCTTAAAACAAAAATCTTCCAACGATTTACCTAGTCCTATAAAAGGTCCTTATTCACAATACTGAATAAAAGCATGTGTCAAGTAAATGGAACTAAGAACTCTTCTTTCCAAAATGAATAAATAATGATTAATTAGTGCAAAACAAAAGGGTCACTTTAAAGGGTTTTTGGAACCTTTCCAGTAGTGATCAATATTTATGTACTCCTTACCAAAACTAAGGCACTAAGCAATATCATTAGTCCAGACTATCCAGTGTAGGTAAAACGAGGACAATGGGAATCTGTATGAAGGCAAAAGTTTAGGACTGGTTTCCAAAGGACCCACCTCCCCTCACCCCCAGGGAGTTTTCAAACAGGCTGCTCGACTTCTTACCTGCCCTGGTCCTGCAGCCTGAGAATATGAGATGCTCGTCTTATTTACTTTAATAGGACTTTCATAGCAGCATGGATAAAAGTTTATGAATCAAGGCATTAGCTGATATTTGTGGCTTCTCTGCGAATTGATTTCTTGCAGACCACAGCCAGACCTGGTTATGCTGGGAAATGTCAAGACAGCTCAGATATTAAGACATTTCTCCTCTCTTGTTTGTTCCAGTGAATAGCTGCATGATTTTTCTGACAGCTTCTGACTCCTAACTGCATATTCATATGTTCAAACAGCGAGCTCTACATCTTGGATGAAAATCTGCAGACAGCTGTAAGGATGTTCCCCTCTGCCCAGCTGAGGGATGGGGTGAGCCAGGCATTCACAAGCCCCAAGTTAAGCAAGCCTGGAGGCATTTAAGAATGAAAATACAGGTTCTGCCACTTGTGTGCTAAGGACCCCTTTGAGTACATGGTAGCAGCAAACTACATGTCAAAAGACAGTCATGATGCTGAGTCACAGCCGTAGGAGGCTGTGTTTTGGTTTTTCACTGGTCTGTCTTCACAGCCAGCGCTTCCTATAGCTGCTATAGGGACACACTGGTGGCATACATTTTGAGTCTTCTGCAAAATAATTCACAGAATCACAGAATGGTTTGGGTTGGAATAGACCTTTAAAGATCATCTAGTTCCAATCCCCCTGCCATGGGCAGGGACACCTCCCACTAGCCCAGGTTGCCCAAAGCCTCATCCAGCCTGGCCTTGAACCCCTCCAGGGATGGGGCATCCACAGCTTCTCTGGGCAACCTGGGCCACTGCCTCACCACCTGCACAGGAAAACATTTCTTCCTGATATCTCATCTAAATCTACCTTCTTTCAGCTTAGTTTTTCGGGCGTTTATTTTGCAGATGAATACATCAGCGGTTCTCTTCAATCTGCCTCAGAGCTTTCTGTAACACATAGGTTTATTGATGATAATATTCACCAGAATAAAACAATTGTAAATATTTGGCAGTATATGTGTGAGGTGTGGGAGCCCTAACTCTGAGCATCATCCCAGCAAGGCAATTGGACAGACACCTTTCATGGCTTGTGTCTAAAGAAAGGGGCTGAGGGCTGAAAAATGAGCCAAGACTTCTTAAATTTTATTCTATGAAAAATAGTTTAAGAAACTCTTTAAGGCTCTTTACTGTACAATATGTACAGTAAAGCACTGTCCACATCAGTGAGAGCCGTAGCCTTTGATTAAAATCTGCATAGCCTTGGCCATCAACAGCCCAGAGAAACTGGCTGGTCTCTTTGCTGGCAAGTGCAGACCTAGTGGCTTATATTCTCCGTAAACATTTTCTCGGCTGTTTCTAGAAGTGTGAAGACCAATAGTGACCTTTCTTTTTCATCTCTTTTGCTGTCCTGCTTCTGTAGGGTTTTTTCTTTAACCTTCAGCTTATGGCACCGATGCTGAATGCAGTTGAGCCCATTGCTTCATTCCTTTCAGTGATTGTTTTCAGATAATTAACTGAGGTCTCAAATAAACTTTCCGGATTTTTGTTGATGTTTTGGATGAGGAGTCTCTCCCCGCTTTGGTTCCTGACCATAAAGAAACACTAAGAAGCTGCCGTGCAGTTGATTCTGAATCAGTATCTTAGCTTCTTTTCACTAGAAAAGAAAATCTATAACTAAAGAGTTTAGATTCATATTATTCAAGCATCTGAAGCGTGGTGCAGTGTTTGGTGTAATTGTTACTTGTAAAGTGGTAGTAGCAAGTATGGGGCACCAGCAAATTCTGTGGAGGGATGTTTGACTCCCTATACAAAACACAGGTGAAAAAAATGTTGCTAATTAATGACTATGAAGTATTTACTTATAATTATATCTGTCTCCAAAGACTGCATTTTCATTTTGCTTTGCAGTGCTGGCTCTGACTCTAGGAAGGAAGGGAAAATGTGCTCTTTATGACTAAAAGTACTTTTCTAAAGTGGATATTTAGTGGTGCTCTTGACAGGAACTTATTCATCCAGAGAAAGTCAATAGGACAACCGCAACAGACCCAGCAGGATCCTTAGACTCAATACTAATGGCAATGAGCCTTAGTTTGGAAAAGCAAAAGCACAAAGAAGTCTCTATAATATTAGAGGTTACTTGCTCTTTAGGTCTGAATTTTGCCTTTTGTCTCTTCTGCATCCCACTGTAAAAAAAAAGATCAATGTGATAAAAAGGAAAAGCAGTGAAAAGGAGGAAAAGTTATGAGAGTAAAAAAAAAGCTGAAACGTGTCAAAATTACCATTACTGACAAACACAATGGATAGTTAAAGGGGCCCTTTCAATAGGCAGTTGACTATGTTGAATGTATTCCCTTTATCCCTAAGAAATCTACAAAATAAAACTTGAGCTTTTATTCAAATGCTGTTTTATCAACTCTCAAAGAAAGCACTCTTATTTTTTTTGTTGACTTTTTTTCGCTACTGTTCTTCCTCTGTGCCATTTCCAGTTAACAGCTTGGCTTACATTTTTTTTGCCTTCTGGGTCTGGACATACAAGAGGGATGTGGCGAAGGTGAAATTCCCCACTTTTTTTAAAAATTTTTTTTTTCTCCGTGTGTTTGTGGTGATGGAGCTGTGTTCTGCATGCACTGCTCACAGCTTTGAGAACATAACCCTAAATGCGAGCCGCTCTTGCGGTCTGCTTGTCGGCTGCATAATTTAAACATTAGGAGACTGGAAGGAAGCAAAGGGTCAGAAATCAATTCTGCAGTCAAATGGCTCAGGGGACTTTATTTCTCTGAAAGAGGTAAACAACTCTTCCTGCAGTGGGGCTGGCATGGAGGGGAATGATCTGCAGAGGAGAGTGAAAGGGTCTGGAACTTCAGTGCTTAGGAAGAAAAAAATGTATTAAGACCCTCACATATCCAGTCCATCTCTGTTCTCTTCCATATATTTCTTTGAGCAGACCCTGCAAGAAGAGCCTGGAGCTGAGTTTTTTTGCCCTTTTTTTTTTTCTTTTTTTTTTTTTTTTTTTTTCCACAGTGAGTTAGAGCTCCTCCTCACTCCTGCAGTCCATTGGGATTAGCTTGTCTCTTGCTGCACAGGGACAAATTAAATGTCATGGGCCTGTGCAAGGACAGCCCTACTTTAAATACCGCAAATTCTGGTTGCAGTGACTTCTTATGGCTTCTGAGTGAGTTTGCTCTCCAGGGAAGGGGGAGGTAAATGGCTCAGCTCTCATAATGCGGGGCCAGAGTTGCCCCTTGGGGGTAAAGGAAAAATGGGGAGAGGGAAAGGGAGGGGAGATGAAGGGAAGGAGGCAGTGTAGCTGAGCGCAAGGATAACGGCGAAGTGGTTTCCCTAGCAACAACAGCACTTTGGATGGTTTCAGACAAGAGTACAACTGGGTACAAAGTATCTGATTAAAATTTATTGCAGGGGATAGAAGCAGTGCAAGCCATAGCAGATCCAACATGTGTGCAGAAGAGAGGGTGCTGGAGATGTGAAGTGATTTGAATGATTTCGGTATTGTCGGGGCCATCTCCTGCACACATGGAGAAGAGGAGATGTTTGGGAAGTGGCAGGTGGGTGAAGGTGGCATGACCAAACTCCAAAGGCACAAAAAATCAAAATGAAATGCATGCCCTGGGTTCATGGTTTGGGGAAAACATAAAGCTGCCTCACGCAGAAAAATTTATTGAAGAATGTCCTGCTACAGAAAATTACAAAAACTGAGTGTAGCCAGGAAAGATATTTTTTTTTTCTTCTCTTGAGATGGACCAACTTTTGACAGTAGTAGTTGCTAACTGTCTTACTGTGCTCTCTTTGTGAGTTGAATTTTTTTTTTCATTTACCAATATGACAAATAAACATCCCAACCACACACTCATAAGTAAAAAATAATTGCTTCTGGTTACAGTAATGCTAGGTCCAATGGTAAAAGAACTGCTACTAATATTTAGACCTCTGTTTTCCTGCTAGGGTTACTGTCTGAAAATTTACCAGGTAGATGTTGTCTGTTCATAAGCCTTTCAATTAACCTAAGATGTTGGACAGGTTATTTTTTGTATTTTATGTATTTGACAACTCCTGGTTTTGAATAGGGGTAAGATGCTCATTTCTGAATGTGAATACTTAAGCCATAATTTAGATACCTCAGAGTCCATTTTGGATATAACTATAGAATCATGGAATGGTTTGGGTTGGAAAGGACCTCAAAGATCATTGTGGGACACCTCCCACTAGCCCAGGTTTCTCAAAGCCTCATCCAGCCTGACCTTGAACACCTCCAGCTTCTCTGGGCAACCTGTTCCAGTGTCTCACCACCCTCACAGTGAAAGCCTTCTTCCTAATGTCTAGTCTAAATCTACCCTCTTTCAGCTTATACCTGTTACCCCTTGTTCTCTCACTGCACTCCCTGATAAAGAGTGCCTCCCCATCTCTCCTGTAGGCCCCCTTCAGGTACTGGAAGGCTGCTATTAAGTCTCCTCGGAGCCTTCTCTTCTCCAGGCTGAACAACCCCAACTCTTTCAGCCTGTCCTCATAGGGGAGGTGCTCCAGCCCTCTGATTAATTTTGTGGCTCTCCTCTGGACTCTCTCCAACAGGTCCATGTCTTTTTTATGTTGGGGGCCCCACATCTGAACACAGTACTCCAGGTGGGGTCTCACGAGAGCAGAGTAGAGGGGGAGAATCACCTCCCTTGACCTGCTGCTAATGCTTCTCTTGATGCAGCCCAGCACATGGTTGGCTTTCTGGGCTGCAAGCGCACACTGCCGGCTCATGTTGAGCTTCTCATCCACCAATACCCCCAAGTCCTTCTCCTCAGAGCTGCTCTCTATCCGTTCTCCACCCAGCCTGTATTTGTGCTTTGGATTGCCTCGACCCACGTGCAGGACCTTGCACTTGGCCTTGCTAAATTTCATGAGGTTTGCATTATTGAAAGTAAATGTCAATTTGATAGTCATGTACTTTGCTCTGTGCTTAAGTTTCCTCATCTGTAAAATGACTGTACTACGTCTCTATCTCACAGGGATGTAGCAAGATTTATTTCCATAAGAAACAGAAAATGTTTTGAGTTGCTTGTATGGCTGTGTTAAATATAAGACACTATTACAAGGAGAACTTCAAAACTTTTTATCTGAAGTCTTGAGTTTTCAGTACTGGACTTGTTGAGAACTTACAACAGTGCCCTTTCATGCGGTATTCCTATCAGATTTGCCTTTTTTGAGTGTGCTGTGGTACATAGGAAATGTCTGCAGTGAAATACAACTCAGTGAAACACTTCTTGGTTCGGTTTTGTTTTCAGATCTCTCAGATGTTGCAGCTCAGAGCAGATATGAAGGGTAGATAGAGAGTTCAGTTGGCCTGTGAAGCATAGACTGTAAAATCAAGATCTTCTGAGTACTCATTGGACCAAGCTCCTCAGGAATTGCAGGACTGTAGGAAAGCTCATTTGGTCTTTTTAAGCACCAAAGGTTCGGTGTGAAAAGGAGGGTTTGTAATGATGCAATTGTCCTAATGTAAAACCATATGTGCTTAAATAAATACAAATCACTGGGAAGTTCCCATGAGTTACTGAACGTCAGTAGGGTGTAAGGGCTCTGGGCAGCCACCACATGTCAATGTTTCCAACGAAAGGAAGCAAGAGGAAGGTTGCACAGCCTGAGACACTTGGACAGGGCCATCCACATAGCCCCCACTTCAGGCACTTCCTTGGAGGCATTATCACTCTTTCCTTTGTGGTAGCGAAGTACACAAACCATCTCAGTTAATGAGGATCCAGTCTAATGGATCAAAATTAACACTGGAGTTTATGAGTAGATGTGGAGGTAAGGTGCTGAATTCAGAAGTACCAGAAATACATCAAGCAGAAATGTATAATAGTAATAAAATAACCAATTTCTGAGCTACTCAGTAAATACAGCCTGTATCTGAATGTTTTCTAGGTATATTTCTTTGATCAGACTGGTTTTGTTTAAAAATAAATAAATAAAACTTCTTCAGATTTACTGCTTCCTCTTTTTACTAATACCAAGAGCTTTGAAAACAGTTGCTGCTTTAATTTTTTTCATCATTTAAAAAATACCTGTTAGCACACTCAAAATCTTAACTAATGGCTTTGCAATTTCCTAAATTAATGCAATAGTCATAAGCTAGCAGAGTTCAAAAAAATTAGCATGTCAGCAGCAGACTAATGGGGCTCTGTGCTTCACAATCTTGTTAATAATAACAGTATAGGGACAGATAACTGTAAATTTTCCCTAAATTTGAGGAAACACCTGTACCTTACGCTTATCTATGACACTGTCAAACTCTGTACCATAATGTGAATCTGATATTCTTCTCTTGGCTTTGTTGGACTCTTGCTAGACCTCCTGGACTAGCCAGTCTACCTACGGTGTGTTTGGATACTGCCCCTGGGCTGCCCATTATGAGCACAGGGCTTGGAAACCCATCCGGGAAGTTGGGAAGGGTACGGGAGAACCTTGGAGAAAACGCTGAAGATGCGCAAGCCACTGCGAATGCTGACATTGGCTTGTGTCACTTGTCACAGCGCAATGCTGACATGAGGTCCTCCTTCTCACTTGCACAAAAAATTGTGACCCATTGTTCCTCTACATCCTCCACTGTAACTCTTCTCCTGCCCCCAGCCCCCACCAAGATCTGAACAACGACAAGATGACTTTCAGAAAGCTTTTAGTGACACTGTTCGTTGCGTTGTAGTACCGTGTATGTATGATAGATTGATACATCAGGATTAAGAAATAATTTATTATCATCTTCATCAGTTTAAAGTCTCCATTTGATTTAATGAATTGAGAGTTTATCGGAAAAGCTTTTATCCACGGTCATTGACTCGGGTTCTCTTGGCCTGTCTTCTGGAGGATATGCACTCTAACTGGTTTGAGATCAGGAGAAGTGGTACAGGTCAATTCTTGTTTGCATTTCTAACCAGGGAAAGTAGCAGTCAGGGCTGAAGTCTGACCTGTCTACTATTTATCTTCTGAGTATTTTTTTTAAGTGGTAGGGTATAGGAGATAACATGGGCTGGGAAGGCATCAGTGGTAGAAGAACTGTAAGATGCATATTCAATCCCCATCTTTACCTCTGAGTTTCTAGATAATTGTCTAGGTAATCTTGGGCAGATTAAATTTTTGTTAACCTATATCCTGTATGTACAACGATAAAGAAAAATAGCATTTTGAAATAATTTCCTTGTACATAAATTTTTGGGGGCATGTCAGTAGATCGACCCAGTAGAGGGGACGTGTATCAGAAGGCACTTTGTCGATACATGTCATAGGTGATTTTAAATGACAAAATCTATTGTACAGAAAGCCTATTATAAATAAGGGTAGCTCTAAAATTCAACATAAATTCAGCTTTTAAATTAAGGTTTAACTTTTAGCAGCTTTAACTTTTATAAAGTGGCATAAAGTATTTGAGGGAAAACAAATGTTAAAATGTAAAATTATTGTTTTATATTTAACTGCTCATTATATGTAAATACCTTTATTTTGGGTAACCACCCAAACAGAGCAGAAAGAAAATGAAGAGAAGTTGAAAAATGTTAAGATGTACTACAAAAGTTGGTTCATGGTGTGTGTGTGTATACAGATGAAAAAAGATAGTTTTAAGAAAGTAGAAGATCCCCAGCACGAGTGTTGCTTACATGCCACATTATTTCAGTTCTATCTTGGATAGATCTTAAGATGCTGAATAACAAACCAATGGATGTTCTTTAAAATACACCTAAGGTTTCCGATAGATTTTTATTAAATTTGATTCTTGGGTGAGACCTGAGCTATATTATACAGTCAAAATGTAAAATCTAACTCCACGAGTTCAACACCTTAAAAATTGTAGAGGTATTTCTGCTGCATAGGGAATGTCACACAGTTCTAGTCAACTATTGTAACAGTGGTTTGTTTTTTTTTATTTTTATGATTTTACTTTATTACTGGGTTGAGTTATTTGGGTTAGCAGCCCTCTCCTTTCCAAAGGCTTACCCTGGAACTCCGTTTTCCTGCCTATGTGGTCCAAGGGGAATGGAGGAGAGAAGTGTGTTTTCCATTCATCAAAGCAGGAAAAAACTTACATCCTCCAGTTCGCACCACAGGTCTGTATTGCATATTTTATGTATCTCTCTACCAAAAATCAGTAGAGACCGGCGGAAGTGTAGAACGTACAGTAGAGATCCAAATCGTGCTTGAGCACAGATGAGAGGGAAGATTTATCCTTGTCTGTGGCACCGTTAGCGATGCCAAATTTAACAATGATTTCAGGATGGGTGATGCTGATTCCTTCCTCTCTCCAACTACGAATGGTAGCTGGTATTAGCATTCTTTGCCACTTCTGAATATTGCTATTTAACACACTAAGCAAACTTGGGTAGGTTTTTTTTGTTTTAATTGTTTAAATTTGAACAAGGTCTCTCATTCTTTAATAGGTTGCATGAAAATGTTTAACAAAAATTGCTTCCTGTCATGCAAAAAGTCAATTTAAAGCTAAAACATACTGTCCCTGAGCGTGTGGCAGAGAGAGGTCCTCTCTGATGTTTGGGGACCAGGGTTGTTTAGGATGGCTTGCACAGGAATTGCTCTCTGTGACCCCACAGCACTATGGAGTTGAACTGGAAGATGTGTTTTGGCAGGTGAGGAGGGGGATGAGGGTGAAAAGAAAGAGCTAGGAGGGAATGAAGCATGACAAAATAGCAAAAGACAAAGTTTTTCAGCAAAGCAGAAGAAATGCCTCATTAGCAGAGGATATACAGAGCACCTGGCAATGCAAATATCGATGGAGGCTGGCAGCTGAAGGAAAAATCCCTCAGCCAGAAGGCAGGATGTGTCCGGGCTGCAGGAGGAGGGTGACCTGGCAACAAGGCAGGGAAAGCCAGAGGGTGTCTCGGATGGTTTAACTCCTGCACAGTCAATTTGACTAGGAGATACTGGTTACGCCAAAGCTCCTATTTGGATTTTTATCTTTGCTTTTATTAACGCAATGCAATCTTTCCTCTCCAATAACAATTTTTATATGTATGTGTGCCTGTGTATTAGTTATATATGTATATATTGCCTCCTGACTAATTTCCCAAGGAAAAAGAAAAATATTTTCTTGAGTTACAGGGAAGATTTGTAATATTTTTTTTAAAAGTAACTTGCAAATTAAGTTTGAAATCAATGCATCTTCAGGCCCTCTCCCTTATGAATAAGATAGAAGGCCCTTTCCCTATACAGCTTCTAGTCTTGTGCTATACTATAAAGTTACTGTGCAGTGAGGGAATTCAGCTTTCCAGGTGCCACTTACCACCGTCAATAGTCCTAAATATTGAGCGGTATATTTATAATTCCAGCATTAATCCTTATATGAAGGCGACGCTATGCTGTACATCAAAATCCTAAGGGATGAAAATCAAAGACATTTTTCATGGAACTAGGAAGCATTTGATATGACAAATACTTCATAAAATTAGAAAAGCCTTATCATTTAAAAGATGAATCACACTGAGTTGTAACTGCCCTGCTGTGCTTTGCATTCCGTCTGCTGTTATCTAGTGTTTCAAGTGCATGTATCACTGACCCTCCTTATCTGTACTTTACAATCATTTTTTTCTTTTTTTTTGGTGTTGTTACAAAATTTTTGCTGATCGCTCATCTTTAAATTTAGTTTTGAAAGTGTTCAGTGGTTAATTTAAAGTACGCTTAAGGTAACATTTAAGCTCAAATTGCTGTTCTGGGATTTCTGGGGAGGAGGGAGGGAAACTTTATTTTATATACTGTCTCTTCCTCCAGGAACACCAGGGAAAACAGGTCTTTGGCACAATCCACACACATGACAAGAAAAGATACTGTTTTGTCCCAGTAATTTATCACCTTCTGTATGATGGAAAGCCTAGTTTTCCAAAAGAAATATCAGGAAGGAAAAAAAATCCTGAAACAAAACCCATATGCAATACAGGTGAGAAACTCGATGACTGAGACAAGCTTATTTCCTGTATTTCTGATGGACCTTGGTCTACTAGTTGCAAATTCTAATGGAGCTGCTAAGGTATGGCCCTGCTGTGTAATTATTGTCTAGCTTGTTGTAGGTTTTTTGGGAAAGACATTATTCCATGAAAAATCTGTTTAGACATTTCATAACACATCTGAAATGAACACCATTTTCTAGCTTGTTTTCAACCAAGCAAAATGTGATATGTCATCGTGACTGTAACAGAGCCATATTTCTAAACAGATGTCATTTTTCTTATGATTACTGTATTCCATTATGAATCACCTCCGTTGGAGGGGAAAAAAAATTCATCTCTAAATGTACAAAACCTTATACCTGAAATACACTGTGTTCTGAAGATGGCAATAACAGGACACAGTAGTCCTCCTGAGCCAGCCTCAAATGCCAGTAGCTCTTCAGAGAAGAAATATTGAGGTCTTGGAAGATATCACGAGGTATTACAGATATGAATTTTTATATCAAAGCCAGCATGTTGCAAATACCAATAAAGCCTTTCAGTATAAACAAACACAGTTGACAGCGTTGGGTATCAAATGGTCTATAAATTACTCTGTTTCATATAAGATGGCTGCGGAGATTTAATAGCCAGCAGAAAGTTGCTATAAAATGCCATAATGTTGCACATAAGAGAGCTGCTAATTAGGATTGTCAATCAGAGATTGATCACTACCTCATAAACCGTGTAAGATGTTGCTGCATCCAAGCAATTGTGTTATCTTAAGGGTACAAAGAACTGCAGCATTCAGCTCCTAGCTGTCAGCAGGATTTCATGGAGTGAAGGTCTGTTCTATCGCTGCAGTCTGTTCAGCAGCCCTTCCGAGAACACCTAGGGCATCGTGAGCTTCACAGGCTGCTGATAGAAAGGAATACTGTGGTGTAATGTAGTATATGTATCTCAGACTTTTTTTAATTTAGAAAAATAAATTGTAGTGTCATGTTCACTCCCCCATTTTTTTTTCCTATATCAATATATAAAAGGAAGACCTTAATGGAGAGTTCCTTCCCACTCTGTGTGGACATTTCTTTCTTAAAGTTTCATATTGCTTTCTCTTAGAATTGCTTTGGCCCTTGTGCTTTTTTTTTTTTTGTGTGTGTGGTGTGTTGGGAAGGAACGGTGCCTTCTGCAGCTGCATGCCAATAGGTGGACACTATTGTTTGTAGAGTGTTCTGGTATCATGAAGCCCAAAAGGAATACACCAGAGAGTTTATATATGTATTAAGTTTTGATAAAGTTCTATAGGAATTACAGTGTGAAGAAAGTTGGTGCCTGCTACTTTCAAAATAAACTGAAGACTAATTTTATTGTCCATTATCAGTGTTACAATCTTGTTTCCTTTTTGAATTCTATGTATTATCTGGTCCTCAGAATAGGAAATTTTCTCCCCAACCACCTGCAGATACCCAAGAAGAAGCTGGTTACATTTTGCTGTAAGAGGTTTGGGATGGCAATGCCATGTAGCTACTGAAGGGCACAAAATTCAGAAATAATTGCATCCAAAATATTTGTATCTCTTCATGTGACACTCTGCTGTCAATCAAAATAGCTATAGAGTGTCTGGAATGAAGAAATTGTAGGAAATCAGTGTTTTATCTCTAGAAAAGCCTGCTGTGGTAGGTCAACATGAGTTCTGCTAAAGGAGGCAGAGCAGAGATCAGGGTTGTAGTTATTTTCGTGGGAATTGAAACGATATAATGACTTTGTCTTAAACTTGTGGATGATTGGGAAGGGTTGGAGTATCTGAGACAAGGCAGGGTCAGCCTACTGCCTATAAATTGTAATGGAGGGATACTGGGTATAAGTCGACTATTGCGGAATCCAAGGGTCACAGAGTAATTTAGGTGAGAAGGGGCCCCAGGAGGTCTCTGGTCAGACCTCCTGTCCCAGCAGGGTCAGCTTTGAGGTCTGACCCACTTGCTCAGGGCTTGATCCACTTGGGTCCTGCAAATCTCTCGGGCTGGTGATGGTGTGACATATCTGGGCAAGCTGCTCCCCTGCTTGACTGCCCTCAGGGGGAAAGAGGTTTTCCTCATGTCTACTCTGAATCACTCTTCTTTAATTTTGAAAGATTAGTGTGATAAATGACAAGATGATGGTGACAGAGTGAGTCATTCATGACCAAAAATAAAATTACGTTAAGATATTTTCTTGAGGAAAGACAACAAAGCTCATCCGGATCCCAGCTTCATTTTATTCCATTTGTGACTAGCCATGGGAAACAATGGCTTGCACTTAAGGCTTGCATGCAATGTTTTGCAAAGCAATTCTCAAACTGTGAGTGTTAGGAAGGTTAATTCCATACAGAATTAATGAAGAGACTCTATAACTCATCCTCCTTCATGTTAGTCGTTCAAAACATCTTTACTTGTTAACTGACTACTGTCAATTATCATCTCTAAGAGATGCTGAATAGGAAATTTCTTGTATACTGATTCTTGTCAGTATTTTATAAAACAGTCAGCATCTCATTCAGAAAGCTTGAATTCGAAAAGAACAAAAAACCCTGTTAGAACAGATGGTTTCTGTGATTGACGCCCTAATGCACAGTTTCAACTCTGTCTAGTCACTTTAACAGGAAAGTGTTTTAAGGATTCACCAGTTGGCTTGTCAAATTAGCATCAGGGACCAGTTTGGGTGTAAAATCACAAGCATAAATCATTTGGTGACCTGAAGGTGGATGAAGTATTAGCTAAAAGGAAAATTTTAACTTGAAGAAAAGCCTTTTCTGCGCTCTGATAACATCATCAAGCAGACAGGCTGACTCGTTGGAGCTGACCTCTTTTGTGCGGGGTGTGTGTCTTTCTACACCGAAGTCATGGAGACACCTACTGCTCCACCGTGAAACAATGTCAGGGCTAAGAAAGGATACTTGTGAGTCCTTAATGCTAGTGTCTAAAGCCTGCATGATCCCACTACTGCTGAGATTTTGACTCCAGACCTTCCTTAACAGAGGGCTGTTTAGAAAGCCGTGTTTGACTCAACTGACACTAGTGGTGGAATAACATCTTATAATCAAGTATGCATAGTGTGTTAAATCTAACAAACATCGGTTCCTTTGTGCTGCCTCCGTTACTTTATTCTCAGGAAATTTGACTTTCATGTAATAAATATTTGGCTTAGGTCATGTTCTGTTTTGTGCAGAAAGTCTTTAGTGGGGGCAGGGGGCAAGATGTGGCTAACCAACTATTGTGGTTTGAACCCACTTGGCTAGCAGCAAACCCCACGCAGCCACTCGCTCACCCTCCACTCGCCACTCCCACTCCTAGGGATGGGAGAGAGAATTAAAGGAGTAAAGGGAAAAGAGATTCATGGGTTAAGAACAATTTAATAACTGCAATAAAAATGAAAATAATAATGACAATGGTAATAATAATATACAAATTACAAATGAGTGTTACCCAGTGATACTGCTCGCCACCCAATGACCAAGGCTCAGCCTGTTCCTGGCAAATGAGAGCAGAGAGAGTCTTGAATCCACGATCCTGGAAAAGAGAGAAGAGCTCAAGTGGCTGAGAGACTGAGAGCTGACAAGAGGAGCAAGACAACCCTGAGAGAGGCGTGACCCAGAGAGGGAGAACTTCCAGACAGATCTTCCTCTATATACTGGGCATGATGTGTGTGATCCAGGACACTGGCCGATTTGCATCTCAATCCTAAAAATAAGGTTGAATCCTAGGCTAGTAATTGGGGCTGCACTCCCTCATTCTCAGCTTCTCCTGTCCCTGCAGACACTGGCACAGCATGAGATGCTGAAAAGTCCTCAACTGTCCTGGCAACAACTATAAACATTAGCATGTGTTCAGCCACCTTCTCAGCACAATTCCAAAACACAGCCTCACACTGGCTGCTGTGAAGAAATTTAACTCTGTCCCAGCCCAACCCAGGGCACCAACTACGTCAGTTCACTGAAAAAAACATATTTAATTATCTATTCAATAGAATTCTGCATTGTGAATGGTGCCAGAAGTCTTCTCTGAACAGAATAAGACCTATAAGAAATCCTGCCTCTTTCCTGCTTAATTTTGCAGGAATACTTTTGTGCCAGTAATACATGTCTGACATGAGAAGGAGTGCTGTAGAAACTGGAGGGAAAAATAAAAGTGTGGAGAAGAACAAGAAAGAAAATGTAGGGATACAGCGAAAAAGAGAAACAGTAAATAAATAACAAGGGAAGGGAAAAAGGGCAAAAAAATGTTTCAAATGGTTGAAGACAGAGGGATGAGTAGGAGGTGAAAAGTTCAAAACAAACTACAAAGCAAGGGGATAAGCTCTAAAACTCCTGCCACAGGATGTTGGGAACATTTGTACTCTGTCTCCACTGCTTTTTTGCAGTCAATATTACTTCCATATGCTGTACATGTTTCGCTTAGATGTCTTTAGCAGAGAGGAGAAGATAAAAAGGCATAGTAAAGAGACTTTACGTTCGGGTCAAAGCTAGAAACGCTTATTGAAGAAAAATCCCCTGTGGTAACTCACTATTTGGAAAGCACATCTGGTGGGTGCTGAGCCGCTGGCAGGGGGATTAAGCAGGGGCAGGTTTTGGCTTTTTCTCACTATTGGAGATGGGACATGGGGTCTGGCACTGCTGTCCTGGTCCTTTGGGGCTGCTTCTGTGTCAGGAAAAGAGAACAGTGCTGGCAGAAACATGGTTGGCGCATGTTGCGAAGGAAAGTTTATAGACTCTAAAAAGAAGGGTGCAAGCAGAGCTAGAAGACTTCCAAAGGGTTAATATCCATTTCCCTTTGTTCTTGTGGCAGAAGGCTTCCTTGGCCTTCAGCTCCTTCCTTTCCTTCCACCAAGGTGGCTTCCACTTGCTGCTTTCTTTATGACATTGTTGAAACCCATCATTCTCCTTAAGTACACTTTTGTCCTTACGGCTCCCTAGGCAGGTATTATCTCTCACCACTCAATATTTAGACTTACGCTGTGCTTGAGTATAGTTCTTGCTAATCTCCTTCACTCTGAGGAATTCCTAAGATATATCTAGAGCATATGTGAGGTGGTGTGTTTTGTTTTTTGGTTTTTTTTGGAAAGATGAACATGAGATACATCGCTCTGAATTCCACGCATTGTTCCGAAGTATTATGAACTGCACAATTTAGCTGTGTGAAACAGGAGTTTGAAGCGAGAAGACCTTGCTTGTAATATTACTGTTTGCTTGATGCTGGCACAGGCGGGTGGTCTCTCCTCTCTGAGCAGTTTGGGAATGGGTTTACCAGCAGCACTTCAGTACAGGTCCTGTGCTGCTGTTACTGTCATATCCTCAACAGGATGAGCACAAAACAGGATCCTGTGTCATTCACTTACAAATCTTGGTTTGATGACCCAATGCTGAGGTGTGAGGTGGGGTGGGAGGATGGGTGGTACAGCCCTGGAGTGGAGTGAAAGGGACCCAATCTGAGATTTTCTGAATCGTGATTTTGTTTCTCCCCTGTTAGTAGACCAGTTCCCTTTATGTATCCTTTACTAAGGACAACACTATGATCCAAACCCTTTTTTCTTCCTTTTATAGGCTTTCATGGGTGTACAATGTGTTGCCTTGCAAGGGATGGGCAAGCTTTCTTTCAACCTGGTTAATTTTTTCTTTGGTGAACTATGGGGAATTAATGAACACATCACATTTAAAATGTAAATGTGCTGTTATGGTGCACAAATGCTTTGCAAAATGTCTTCTCTGCTTAGACTGAGAATAACTACTTGAGTTTTGCATCTGTGTAAGACATACAGTGCTCCAAATACAATGAAATATATTCCAAAGTTCCATATCTAACATGCAATCAAAAGGGAGAGATTACATGTGCCTATAAAACAGAAATACTTTTCTCTGCTTCTCAAAGATAATTATATATAATTTAACATATATAGAATATAATTACAAGCTGGGTGTTTAATTTCAAAGCTGAAGAGATAAAACCCCACACAGTTTTAAAGTGAATAATTTGTGTAAGTTTGCAGTTTGCAATCCTTTCTAACCACTTCTTTGAAACAGTATTGCATCACAGACAACATTTCATCGTGTGTTGCACAAGGGAATTAAATCAGTTTTATGGAAAGTATGGGGGGGCTGTTTACCTCGGACAAAACAACAAGGTAATAAATGCAAGTAATGTCAAAGTTTAACTACCCAAACCATTGATAATTATCCATTTATAGTTGATTATTAGGAGAAAAAAAGAAATTAAAAAAATTACTGTTTCTCTGCATGAAACGCTTATAAGAAACTTTAAGTGAGAATAGTATAAGAGTGCCTCCAAGTGGCACCTGTCTAAATTCCACTTCAAAGAAAAAAGTTGAAACAGGTTTAAGGAATTATTTTGCCAAAAGGAGCTAAACGAATCCCGCCTTTTTTTTTCTCTTAACCTATTTTATCCCTTACATCGTTATAGTTGTTTATGTGTACTAGTTAATAAGACTTGCTATGTGTTATTAAGAAACTACAAGCGAAAGGTATTTAATTTAAATCAGTGTTCGTAAGGAATTGTCTTCCTACATTTACGTTGGTCATTCTAAGATTAATTTACATGGTTAAATTAATCTCGTTGACAGAGTATGTCACAGCATCAGCATTTCCTGGGAACTGTCTATTTGCAGAAATTTTGTGTTTTCCTTTGCTTTTGTGGCACTTCCCCGCTAAGGGGTCCTGTTCTCCCAGCTGGCATCTGAGCAAGGGCAAAGTGCCAACCTCTGATCCACACCACGCATGGCTTCGCGGGTCTCTGCCGCGCGTTCGGGCTGCGCCGCTGCCATTGATGTCTGTGCGAGGAGTAAGGGTAGAGTATGCAACAGGGAGACTTTTTGCCCTATAGTTGAAGGTAAATGAAGTGGAGGGACTAACTGAAAGAGAAGATCTGTGGATTCGGGAAGCTGTGATGTGGTAGTGCTGAATAGACTGGAAGAGCGTGTATGCTCGCTAAAGCAGGACGGTGAGTTTCGCAGGCACGGTCGTGTGCTGGAAAACTGTGGCAGAAGAGAGAATTGTGTTGTCTTGTGCTCTCTGAGGTCTGGGCTTTGGATAGACCAAAGGAGCATTTTAATATCAAACTTCTCTTGGTCCTGAAACTCATTGGAACTAGAAGAAAATCTGTTCGAAACATACAAGAGAAAAGTACTTTTTTTTTTTTTTTTTTTTTTTGTTTCCCCTGCTGTGGAAGTGAAGTTCTGGAACTGACTGTCTCAGGAGGTTGTGGAGACAGACAGCATCAGCCCGTTCAAAAAGGGATTAGACAAATCCACGGATAACAAGTCTGTGAAAATATACAGAAGGCAGGGATCAGGCAGAGATGTCTGCACTAATATCCATAATCCAAGAAATGTGGATGTTGGAGAAGACTGCAGATCATAACAGGTAAGGCAGCTCTCCCAGCTGGGCTAGATGGACCAAGGGCCTCGCCCAGTAGGGAATTTCTTTTGCCCTTAGCAGAGATTACACTCCATATGTTGAAGAGAAATGATTACAGAGTAGGTTACATATTCTTTTTCTCTCTACTAGAAAATCTGTAACTGTAGTCCTGAAGTTTTATTCACCAAAGATGAAAATCACTCATATAAAGAAGACTTAAATGGAATTTAGGAATTTCACTAAATTGTGTAAGAAATGCATGGGAACATGGGAACAAATTTACAAGTTCCATTGCTTTCATATGGCTTTTTCATAGAGATGCCTGAAGTTATTGTATCCTTTTTCAGAAGTAACTAACTTGATATCGAGGAGAAAATCACTCTCTTAGAAAGCTAATAATTTAAATAATCTTCCGTGATTAACAGATTATAACACCCACAACTAATACGTAGCTACTTGATGGCAAACTTCATGGTTTACAGGCAGATTAAAAGAAATCAGCAAGCTGGTTCTTTAGAGTGTAATAGTTTAGTGTATATTCAGCCTTCTTTTGAATAAACTTTGATCTGTTTGTTAGAAGAGAAAATCAGCTCATAAACATTTGAATAAAACCAGAAAATATAAGTAAATGTTGCACTTATATTGGTTTGTGTTTTTGTAGAGGCCTTTATCTGAAGACAGTAGCATTTATCAACACCTATTTCTACAAGCCTGTCTACACATTACAGAGTTGGGACTTAAGTTGAGACATGAAATGAATAACACCAACAATACAGCCCGGGAAAACACAAGTGCAAATATCCGGTGTTTATAACCAGCATTGAGATTTACTTTTGCTCTAAATGAATGATTGTGCTTTCTGCTGAATGTTTTCTGTGTCTGTCTTAAAACTGTTGTTTTGTCACTTTTTAAAGATAAATCATGTTTAGCTCACTTTCAGTTTTATGTGAAATACCTTAGTTTCTTTTCAATAGTGATTTGCAGTTTAGTAATCCCTGGAATGGCTTTGTCAGGGGAAAGAGCTTTGTCAGAGATCAGTCTGCAGGAAACAGAAAGAAGATTTAAGAGACTAGCTCAAATAGTGGGGAAATTTGGGAAAGCATATCTGAAACAACCTATCTGAGTTGAAAAGAAAATGGTAAGTGAGAAAAAGTACTGACAGAATTTTCTCCAGATTATTATATGTAGTTTATGCAGCTGGAATATAATAACTCAAGACCTTGATCCATAGGGAACTCAAAGCAAGTTGAAGATGGGTAGGCAGAACTGAGCTGTCAGGAGCTGAAGGTTGTTGGAAAGACTCCTGGTTTTGCCCGTTGACTCTCTCAGTTTCTCAGAACTCTGTAAAGATATTCCCGTTTTTTTTTTGGTTTGTTTTTTTTTTTTTTAATCTAATGTGGGGCTCATTATTGCTCCAGGACCACTGCTGACCTGCCAACAGATAAGAACTAATTGTATTATCAATGTGTAATGTATTAATGTATTTTTCAGGAAGATATAAGTATTTATAAGCTATTGGGAAGTGCTCAGTTTAACTAAAAAAAGGAAAGAATAAGTTCCGTTGCTGGTGAGCTAAACCACCTTTTCAAAATTCATCCATTGAAAGCATAGCCATGTATCAGCAGATGAGAATTCAAGTTATGCATAGGCATAAGCAAACATGCAATGAATTAGGGATGAAACAGCTGCATCTCAGGTTTGATGCAGTATTTTGCAAGGACAATACCATTTTACCTGTTAATAGTGAAATAACTTTTTGTTTTTTTCTTCCTCTCAAGTCCTCTTCAAGAAGTGTCTTCTGGTCCCACCCTGTCCTTGTGACACTGTGACTAGCCGGGGAATGCCCTAGAGTCAGAATGGCGACATAGCCAATGGCAGTGACCATGGCAATAGTTTGACATTTTACTAAAAGCCTTTAAGCCCGATGAATCATAAGAGCTTTGGGCCAGACTCAGCACAGCTGATTTAAGAGGTCATGATTAACGCCCCCATCAGCTCCTGTCTCAGTATGTCTTGGAGGACAAGAGTCTTCTGCTGGAATATTGTCTAATTAATAGTCTAATGTCTAGAATGTCTAATGTCTAATAAGAGAGGATCTGTTGCCCAGTGGTTAGAAAAGAGAGGGAGCGTAGGCCACCCATGTTCAAGCATCTGGTTTGAAGCAATCAGATGTTTGCCCTCCAACCAGCTATTGTGGAAGAAGGAAGATCCTACTGCTTTGCTGCCCACCAATGTTGGGCCTGGGAAATAGCCACAGCCTCCTTATTCTGCTTTCTGTCAGCGTCTCCACGTTGCATTAATTTGATCCTCACTTCTGTTCTTTTTATCATCTTTCAAAGAACAAAAAGTGAAGAGATTTTTGTGATGGTTACACTCTATCTCCAGGCATTGAGAAGATTACTCCTCTGGCTTTTAAATCTCTTTATTTCAAAAGATTATCTGCTAACTACCTATATCTCTATAATCTTATCAAAAGACAATTGTTCAGAAATGCTTTAGAAGGCATTAATTCAGAATTAGGTAACTCTTTAGAGAACATCTCAAACTCACAAGTATATAATGAATTTAATTTTTTCTGTAGAAAAGTAATCTTAGTTCATAATTTTGTGGAAGTATTTCTTGTAGCTCTTCTGTTAGAAAATTATTAAATAACATTGCCAGCGTGATTCAGCATTAGTCAGAAGTTGTCACCATTGCCAAAAAAGTGAGTCAGGTTCTACCATGCGTTACGGTTCCAGAGGAGATGAACCCATGGGATAATTCTGAAATTCCATTTAAAAGTACAATAACTCGGCATGTCATTGGAGTCGGAGACGGATTTTATTCCCCAGGCAAGTCCAAATGTGAAGATCTAGTTAAAAGCATGAAGATATAGTTAAAAGTATCCTTATAAACAAGTAGCAGTCTCTTAATATTTCACATTTTAAGACTAGTTTCAGAGCCAGGATAAAGGCTAACAGCAAAGTGTAGGACTTGGCAACAGGAGGTCGCCTTTCCTCCTGATTTTCTTTGGGTAGCTCTTCTCCCAGGGGAAGGGAGAATCTCCATTTCTTCTCCCAGAGAGATTAGTCCAGTGACTTGTCTCTGCCTCTGCCTGGGTTATCCACCTTCTTCCATGAAGGTGAGTTGGGGTTTCAGGCCCAAGGTTTCTCTCCAGCAGTGTCTCCAGTGAAGCTTGCCTTCATCTTTCCTTCCTTGTGCAGCCCTTCTGTGCGCTCTGTGCAATGGTTGGTGACTTGGAGGGTGCCCAGAAACCTGCTGATTTCACAGAACCACAGAATCAC
>VZTO01020714.1:0-22692 GCA_013400615.1 Syrrhaptes paradoxus
GATCCGGTGGCCTGTAATAGATATATTTTATTAAATTAAAAAAGTGAAGGAGGAAATCTGTCTTCAACATGATCAGGAGAGTCTGAATATTTTTTTCTCTAATACTTTATTTATTTATACAAAGAAGTGCCAAGATGAGACCCTAGGATAAACAGGAGGTTCCTGAAAGAAGTCATAGGAGCAGAACAGGCTCCATGCCCTTCGGACTCTTTGTTAGGAATGTATTGAACTGTTTTGAGCAGCCCTTCTCAGGCTTTAAACAACAATCTGAAGCATACTGTTCATTTGTGAGGGACTAGATAAATTTAAATTGGGACCATGGATCCCAACCATCTTAATTTGTGTTTATAATATAAGGAAAAAAAAGAAAGGAAAGGACAGGGGAGGGGAGTGGAGGGAAAGAGAAAGAAAAGGAAAGGGGAGAAAAAAGAAAAAAAAGGGACATAAGCGGATCGTAAATCTAAGCTGCATGCTCGTGCCAAAAGATGCAGCAGCATCTCTTTTAACTTGTCATGCTTGCCAAATTCACTGGAGTAATGTCCTTTATAATAACACCTTCCAAAGAGCAGCAGCGTGGGGTTCCTGCTGTCTGCCAAAACAAGACAGCATGTCCTTAGAACAGTATGACTCACATCTAGGTTCTTCCCCAAACAGGCAAACAAATACACACACACAATCCCCCCTCCAAAAATATCATCCAGAAAAACAAAGGACGTGCCCAAAGTTTTGGGTTCTTCTTTATTTGTTTCCTTGATTTTATGATGCAAGATATGATGGGTGACTTTGGAGATTAAAAAAAGGGCTAAGATTAAAAACAAAAAAAAGATTTTTCCCCCTCAAAGTTTACTTCCTAATTCAGAGTGCATGCTAATGACAGCTCTTAGGCAATACTGTACTGAGTTTGTCAAGTACACAACTAGACCTTACAGCCCACTGATACTTTTTTCCGTTTGTATTCTGACATTTGTAAGAACCTGAAAAACTACTTAAGTTTTAGAGAAGATTTCAATAAATCAAAAGTACACATATAACCTGCAGTAATGCAGTTCCTAGTGCTTGTGCCTATATAGAATGTTTAACAAAAAAATAAAACCCTTATAATGCATATAAGGGAGATACTGTACACATACAGGATATTTTACTTAAAAAGCTCTTGACACTTCCGCATATTCTTACTGGAATTTGGTACTATGTAGGACTAGAAGCTGCCCTCTTACCTTGCTGTATTTATACGCAGTGTAAATGAGCAACTGACTGGCTGTCACTCATACCAAGGACTCTACCCTACAGTGAACTCATGCTTATTGTAAGAAAGCAGTGGGCATATACCACACATTCTATGCGACAAGCAATTCTAATATATCCTATGTGACCCAAAACTAGAAGTCTAAAAGGACTCTGATTTCACACAGATTCTCTCTTTTTTGCGTACTTTGTGCAGATATCTCAGGTGCCACAAATGTCACCAGATACCTGAATGTTATTCCTAAATTAGAACTCAGAGAAGACCAAATTTATAGGTCTAAATTATTGTCCAAAAACTTTTAATGTACTAAGTAGATCTCTGTTACCTATCAGACATTTGAACACCTTGTTCAGATACAAAGATCTAAATTTACGCATTTAAAAACAGGTGTCCACAATCTGGAAGTGAACCCTACTCTACTCATAAAAGCAATTCTTTTACTTCACCTCCCTCCCTGAAGTGGAAAACAAAACAAACAAACAAATAAAAAAGAGAATGTTGTTTCTTTAATTTGATAAAGAGTTGAGATATAACTTATGTGATTGTTTTTCTATGTTCTTCATTAGTAAAGTCCTACTATCCTCAATACAAGAACAGTCAAATGATGCCAGATAAAGCTCTGACTACAGCTATAAGGTTCTTTAAATCTCTTTTTAGCCACAGTTTGCTGATACCCATTTTTTTTCTAGGGCCACTCTCTCAGCCTAGCTGTGGCAGTATTTCTTAGTTTTCTTCTATATTTTTGTCAGATATCTGTGTTCTTTCCATGGTTTTACAGCCTGAGAATAACACAAAGAATCAGTATCCTAACTTTCAGACACTATGCTGGCTAATATTCAAGGATCACTTCCTCCAGGCTCAGGGGAGATGCATCCCAAAAAGCGGAAGGCAGGCAAAAATACCAGGAGGCCTACATGGATGAACAAGGAACTCCTGAGCAAACTCAAACAAAAAAAGGAAGCCTACAGAGGGTGGAAGCAAGGACAGGTAGCCTGGGGACAATACAGAGACACTGTCCGTGAAGCCAGAGATCAGGTTAGGAAAGCTAAAGCCCTAACAGAATTAAATATGGCCAAGGACGTTAAGGGTAACNTACTACTTTTCCAAATAGAATCTGGACAAAATTAGAGACTCAAACCTTTGCCATCCAGCTCTCATGATACTATACTTTTTAAAGTTTAATGTAGAATTTATTTTTATCTATTTGTCATTTTGTGCCTAGAATGTTATTACTGATGTGCACTGTGACACAAATGAAGGAAAGATGAGTTATATGAATAATTTTGAGACTAGACACTCTAGATTATAAGTAGAATATCAGTTTCTCATTTAACTTGAAGAAAACTTTTTTGTTGATAACCAGGATTCAATTATCATTCCAATTAAAGATAAAGAAAAAAAAATTGTCTCTTCTAATATGGTCAACATTTGGACTTCCTAACATTAAATATATTTATTTTTCTTAATCATATGATCTTTTCAGCCTTTGCTTTGAGAGGAAATACGATTTCAATCCTCATGTGAAATTCAAAGCCAAACCACACATTTTTTCTTCGTCCTCAGCATGAGCTTTTCAAACCCATACAAATTAAGCAAAACAAGTTATCAAGTCCCAGAGATATTATGTAGTCATCTTGTGTTTACTTTGCATACAGGGAAATATACATAATCTGGTGAAAAAAACCTGAATAGCAAAACAGACCAAGTGCCCATAGATTAAGCACCCTGCTGTAACTATTGATGCATATTTTTATTTTTTTTATTTCTATCTTCTATTTAAAAGTGTCTTAAAATGCAACTTACAAAGCTAGAATTCCTACCCACTATAGATGTAGTAATATGTTTTTAATTAGTGAATTCATTGTTACACTGCATAATCAGATCATTGAAGACATGCATTATAGTAAAAGAAAAAACCTTACTCAATAGTAACATAGCTGTCCCATTAAAGTCTTGACTAACTTTATAACAATAATGCAATATCATTATATATTCATAAATTAGAAGACAAATTGGATATATATCAAGCAAAGGTCTTGTATCTTTACAAAGGGATGTATGTTTAATTTAAAGTAAAATAACTCCAATGACATTAATTTCTTAAGTAGGGGGCGACATAAATAAACTCAACAGAAAAATACAAACCAAGTATTTTAACATCTCAACAGTATTATGTTAAGGGTTTCAAAGGAAGCTATACAGCTCCTAGGCATTAAATGACATACAGTAACATCAAAAACAATTGATGTGAACAATGACAATTGAGATTATCTATTACAGATGGGCTTACCCATCCAAGTTCAGTCCCACTGCTCCTGTTTGGTCAGAAGGCATCTTTTACCATCTGCTTTACTTATATTAGCTCCATCTTTTCTATTACTATATAATAGCGATATGGCTAGATGGCAATTTGGGTCTGAAATGCAGTCTCAGAATCACAGAATTTTCAAATTTTCAAGCTTTGGAAAACATTTTTTGTCGTTGTTCAAAATAAAGCTAAGACTAAGTTTATGACAATCTAAAAGAATTTTGATATCTAAGTGTACAGTTTATATGTGTATTTACAAGTACGAAAGCAAAGACTGTTTTCCATATGCCAGAATTTTATAGCTAAAGAAAAAAAATGAATTATATGTTCATAGGCTAAATGTGAACTAGGTGAAAAGCTCTTAAAGGTAAAAAAGATTGTATATATCACTGTTAGGAACAAAACTCCTCTTACCTCGAAACAAGACCTACAACATCATTGCTCTGTAACTATTCCAATAATATTTTTGAAACTATATTGCATGGTGTCATCTCAGAAATTGAAAGAATAACAAAACATTTTTTTCATAAAATCACTGGATAATAACCAACCAGTCATTTAAAAGGCTGTACATTGAAATTCAGCCTCAAAGAGCCATATGAGCATAAAACAAAAACAGTATACACAAAAGGAAGACCAATCCATATCCATACCCCTACATGTCTGTCAATTTACTTTAAAATGAAGCTAACCAATTTTTTGTCCACTCTGTCTTCTCTCCTCAAAACCTATTCCATACAGTTCTATAATTTGACATACTTTCTATTATGTTTATATGGTACCAGATGGTAGAGCTTCATCCAGCATTTATGTACTAACACTTCATATATTTTATAAGGTGTTTCTCCGAGTAGGATGTAAGAAAGATCCCAGCTTTCATCTTATAAATATGGTGAATCCTGTTTGAGGAGAAAATAAAGCAATTTATCAACAATATCTTCAAAAAGAAATGAAATACATTGGAAATCTGAATCACATGATAGTAATAAAATCTATTTTAATAGATCTATAAAATCTGTTATCTATTATCTTTTTTTTTGTCATCCCTTTTCCAGATTCTTCTGAAAAGTACTAATCTTGTCTTATCCTTGGATATATCATATGGGTTTTTACCCCATTGCTTTCAGCTTGTGCAGAGATGTTTTGGAGAAATTTTGTTGTTATTTAGCTTTTTTTTGGAAATGCTAGAGAACAGAAACCATGAGTTAGCTAAAAGCAATGGGATTCTACTGAATAAGATATCACATCGATATCTGAATCGTTTCACAGCCTAAAGACAACTGTAGTGAAGCCAACAAAACATCAAGTAGAGACTGCCAATGAGACAGATGCTACTGTTGGAAAAGAAATTTCTATGATTTAACATCTGGGCACTGTCAATACCTTTCAGAGATGAAGTCAAGAACTATTCTATACTGAGATATAGAGAATGTTGATTAAAATACATATCGTTAACAGACACTTGCCACTTTTAAAAAAAACCCAACTCATTAGAAGGTACTTACTTTTAGCTGAATTTGTTTAAAAAGAGAAGGAACATAGAAATGTGGCCTCTAGAATATATTTTAAAGGAGCCTTTCTACTTATCTTGAACTACCAAGAGTGGTTGATAGGAATTGATAATCAATATGGCAGCTAATGTGTGGGTGTCATTTTGATTCTATTTGACTTTAAAGGAAGTCTTAGTTCTAAGTACGGTTTTACTTGAGATGTTTTACAGCTTCTACAGCTCATCTGGACATCATTCTTTTCTAGCAGTCCCATTGGATGAAAGCTTTATCCATGTAAAGGCGCTGAATAAAACAGTGATTAAATGGGTCCTGCAACATGCTATTTCTGAGTCATCTTTTTCTAAGGACTGTAGCTTGAAGATTTTTTTCCTCTGTGAAGAAATGGGAAGAGAGAGAATGAGATTGCAGGCACAAAGATGGATGGTACATTACATTGCCATCTTCTCCAGCACAAAGAACAAGCAGACGAAAAAGATGTGAATAAAACAGGTTGATAATAAATAGAACTTAACATTTTATGTTGTCTTTTTGGTCACAATTTTCATGTTAAATGGAAAGGACGCTGTAGGAATGGTCACAGTTTGTGCAAATAATGAAGCGGAAGCCTCACGCGCTTATGTATAACCTAATTTTTGGAACCTGCTCATACAGTATAAATGGAAAAGATGTCTCCAGGAATAATAGCAGTAAACTGAATCCCTTCAAAGTCTAGAAAAGTGAGGATTGAGTATAGATGTACAGATCAGTTCTGCTATGGCTCAAACATTAGACTTCAGGTTGGACTGGAAAATTGCAGGCAGGAAAAATGGCAGTAGTAAAACTATGTCCAATGCAGTCAACAGAAATAACTAAACATACCTTTTTATCAATCCCTCTCTCCCCCTTTTTTTTTTCAGTGTATGAATATGAATTTTTATTTTCTTGGAAATTCCCAATTCTGCTTTTATCAGCAATTTATTTTTTTTTTCCACCAAAAGTAGCATTATGTGCAATACTGCCTAACCACCCTCAGGCAGGATGATAAATATTATCTAAAACATCGACATTATTAAGGATGTTAAAATATAAAAATATTGTGTATACTTATTACATTTCTTCTTTCTAAAATAGTAAAATGTAGTCACCCAGAAAAAGCAGCTTACTGTATAACTAATCTGAATAAGGATTTTTTTCAATGGGCTGTCTGTGTACTTGAAATTTCTGAATGTGTTAAAAGAACAGTTTAGGAAATTTGTGACACGCTTTCCATTATCACAACACATAAAACTTTTACAGAAAAATGAAATCCAAACAAGCCACAAATTTGACCTGATTAAAAAAAAGTTCTAACGTGAAGTCCACAACTGTCATGGTTTTGAAATGCTGGTTTTGAACTGAATACTGCAACACTCGTTCACCCTCCTTCATTCCTCCTCCTTGGAGTGGAGGAGAGCATTAAAGGTGTAAAGGGAAAAGAGACTCGTGGGTTGAGATAAGAACAATTTAATAGCTGAACTACAGTAATACTGAAAATAATAATAATAATGATAATAATAATATATACAAATGCACAAATGAGTGATACACAGTGATATTGCTCATCACCTGATAACCAGGTCTCAGCCTGCTACTGGCCAATGATCCTGGAGTAGGGAGAATCACAAAACCATAATCATGGGACAGAGGTAAGGGCCTGAGCGTCTGAGAGGCTGAGACAACCCTAGGAAAGGGGTGACCCAGAGGGAGATGACCTGAAGCAAGAGAAAGAACTGCTGGACAGAGCCTCATCTATGTACTGGGTATGACATGCATGATATGGAATTGACTATTGTCCAAGTTAGGTCTCAATCCTAAACCTAATGTCGAATCCTAGGCTAGGAATGGAGGCTGTGCTAACTCCCAGCTTCTCCTGCACCTGCAGATGCTGGCACAGCATGAGACTCTAAAAAGTCCTTGACTATCCTGGCAACAACTATAAACATCAGTATCTTATCAGCCTTCTTCTCAGCACAAATCCAAAACATAGGCTCACACTAGTTACTACAAAGAAAGTTAACTCTGTCCCAGCTGAAACCAAGACAACAACCAATATCTCATTCACTATAATTTTTGTGTGGGAAGCACTCAGAAATAATGGCAATGGACACCATTATGAAATCCTGATAAAGCTAAGAGTCATACTCTCTACTCTCATTGTTATTATGATGTCACCTACATTATTATGATGTCTTAGGATACGCAAACCTTGAGCCATATCTTTTATGGCTCTAGTTTTACCTCTAGACTACTAGTACCTGTGTTCTATATCATTATCTAAAAAATAATAGTTCTTAAAATCATACAGATTTATTTCACATAAAGAGCATGTCTGATAAAGCAGACATGGTAACATTGCCTTTTTTCAAACAAATAGAAATTTATCAAGAGTAAATAATGTCTAGTTTCCAAGTAAGAGTTTTATAAAATACTGCCCAGGGAAAAGAAAATTTACCACAGTTCAGGAATAATGCCCATAGCCTTTATTTTCACATCATAATCACAGTTTCAGATGTCAGTAATTTTTTTTCCTCCTTTGGGTAATATTTTACAGCTATTAACCTTAGAACTAGTCACTGTTTATTTGCTGCTTTTTTTTCTGTAGCAACATGCACAATTTCACGTTTCCTGTAGTGTGTTTGACAAGCATAAAAGGAAGAATAAGAAAATGGTTCCCAAATGCTGAATGAAGGTGAATAAATTTAAAAGCCTCAAACCTTAAATGTCCTGCAGCAGCTGAGATATCCTGTGCTCAGGAATTTCTGGTTTAGGTCATAGAATCAAGCGAACTTCTTGTTAAGACTATTGTGAGATGCTCAATATTTGAGAAAAAAAAAATTGAACACCTACCTGTGCAATGCTACAAAATTGTTTTTGTTATGAAAAATGCTTTAGGCCATACAACTCTATGTCAGCACATTGAATTATGCTTGGCTGTTAAGATGATAGAATCCAGTCCCATAATTTTTGGCATTGCTCACAACACTCCTTAGGTGAGGAATCCAACCCTCTGACAGGGGGCAATATTTTACTAGACAGATTTTAGACTTATGCTATGTTTGTGGCTTTTAATTCAATTACAGATCTTCATTAAGGCCTCTTAGAAGTAACTACGGAGGGACTGGAAAGACCAAATAAGAACTACATCCTGTTACTTGTGTATATGTGAAAGAAAATGCAACCATTAAGTTCTTAAAATTTCAGTGAGATTTGTTGTTGCATGAAACAATGCTTTGATGTACACTGTTTATTATATTTTATTTTCATAATTGAGTGCACATATTTTTAATGAAATTAAATTTTTGTTCATTTACTTTTAAATGCTGCTTCCATTTTCTAGGCTCTGTCATTTGCAGCAGATGAGTAAATATACTTACATGACTTTGAAACTACACCATTTTTGACTGCAGTTTTGTTACTACTATGAATGACTTTCACAACAGGAACGCAGGCCAATTTAAAGTCCAGGCACCAAGCAATTTGAGATCCACCAGCTTTATGCAGTAATATAATTATTCCCTCCGAGGCTCTTAATTGTATTCATCACACCATGATTTCTGCACAAATTAAGCATGCATTTACTGCTATATATAACTTGCTTTGCAGTTAACACCCTGGAAACAAATTTCAAGGAGATAGAATCTTAAACTTAGTCATCCCATGAAATCACCAGTTTCACTGCTTGGAAATGTCACTTAGACTGTAAGGTCATTACAGTTTTACATCACCAAACCATATACAGAGAAGCAGTGAAAATAGAGTGGATTGACAAGATCCACAAACATTTATACAAATATTTTTTCAGACTTAATTGTTAAAGTCCCTAGTAAAAAAACCCTTAGATGTTTTTTTAATATGCAAAGCAAAAAATGAACATTATCAAAAAACCTTGCAATATGCAGAAGACAAGATTTCTGAAATTTGGAGGCAGAAATAATATGATTGATGTCTATATATCACATGTATGTATGTGTGTATATGGATATATCCACATGTGTGTGTGCCATTCTGACCTTTTACTTCACTAACTTGAGAACAAATTATACATTTCTAAGGAGCATTTCTAGTAAAAAAAAATACTCAGAAGGTACTTCATTAAATTGTCAAAATAATAAATTACAATCAATATATAATTTTTAGGAAATCAATGAGGAATGCTTTTCCATGTATGCTTTTGAGCCTCCTTGTACAGGGGTATATCCTGTCTGTTACTCAGGTCATTTAAAAATATGTAAGTTTTAGCAATTACATCACAGCAGTGTAGGTATATATCAATCCAGAATAACACCCTGTATTTTTTCTTTATAAACTAAGAAAAACAGTGTCTGATGCTATGCTTATCTCAATAACCCACAGATATGTGGGCCTAGGAATCCCTTTTGTATTTTACAGGAATTGTTCTCTTTCTGTGAACATGTCTCTACAGCCACAATTGTAGAAGATACTCATCAAGAAAAGACAAAGAAGATAAAAACAGAATACAGAACTTGTGATCCATCTCCACCTTTCTATACTCATTCTTCTGGGATTTTAAATTAGAGTACCATTTTGACATGTCTGTAAATAGCTGTGTAAATTGTCCAGTATCCCACAGAGTTTAGAATCAAGATTTTAGCAAGCTTCAGAGCTGTTGTAGGCTGTAGATATATCCAGAGTTAACGACAGAGTTAAGGGCTAGAAACAATAACAAAAACTTGTTAAAAAAATTTAAAGCTCCATGACTTGAATTGGCCTCTAAATATTGAAGGTCAAAAAAGAAACATTTCTGGAGTGTCAGAGGCTGGCTAGAATCCGTAAAAGAATACTGGTCTTATCTGATTGAGATGGTCAGTCATAGATCCTTGCAGTGTTATTTTCTGTTCTTTCCATATTCTTCCCCTATTTTTCCTTTAATATGTTGTCCTGAGTTAAGAGGGAGAGAGTTAATGTTTTTTTCCTTCTCTTTATAAATAGCTAGCAAGAAGCTATGTTTTGGATTCCTGCTCAGGAGAAGCTGATAAGACCGATGTTTTGTTCTGCTGCCAAGGTCGCCAGACAAGCAAAGACACAGTCCAGCTGCTAGCCTGGGATTTGCTCTCAAGGTTAAGATTGAGAACCAGACTAGCTAATTGTTTATTCCATCCCATGCACGTCATACCCAGTATATAGGTGAAGACTCTTTCGGGGGACCGCTCTCTTTTACTTCCCTTGGGCTTCAGATCATCTTGCTTCGGGTACCTGCATTCGCTCTCCCAAGGCCTTTCCTCCCCCTCCCCCCCCCCCCGCGCCCNTCACTTTGTATCACATTGTATATTTGTATATAGTATTATTTTCTATATTATTGTAGTTTGGCCCCTAGCCAAGGGCTAACCCGCCACATGTATGTAACATGTTTACTGAGTACATGAACTCCGTCAAGGCTTATTGTATTTGTATTTAATGAAATTGGAAAGACTGATGATTAGACTGATGTTTGCCTCCTATCTTAATTGTTTGAGATGCTAGTAAAATAATGAAAATATCAAGTGTATTCATAATCAACATACCTTTCAGTAAAGACTTGGATTGGCCTTGGTGTGTGATTAGACGCAAAGCATAAGGTCATAAGAACAATAAATATTTGAAGCAAGCCAAATGTCAATGAAAAACATTTATTGACTAATAAAATTAAATTGGATATTGCCATGTATAATGTGAGCAGAGTTACACTGAAACACTGAGAGATCAGATATCTCATCTCAAAATGCACATAGTACATTATAGAAATATTTCTGTATTTGTTGCATATACGAGGGAGAATCTTTGTTAGAAAACTATTTGAGAAAATTCTCTTGAAGATCTATAGGACATTTGCTTAACTAAGGTCCTAAATATGAAGTTTCAATAGCCTATAGGGAGAACCTCCCTCACAATTAATATACCTAAGAATTATAACATGGGAACAGCCTGGAAGTGACTTAGAATGTTATATCAGGGCCAAGGGAGTCTTTAGTTTAATGAACTCTTTTAGTTGCAGTTCACATGTGTGAATCCTCTACCCTTCAGTCTGATACAAGCACTTAGAGCATTGCATAGTGTGAATGAGCAGTTATCATTTCTATATTTACAGTGTAGAACTAGTCCTTCAAAATCTACATAAGATACCAAGCATTTTGCCAGCAATTAATAATAAAAAAAAAATATCCCAAAGCATAAAGCAAAACCAGCAAAAATTTTAGCCAAAAATACAACAACCAATCAGCAAACCTCTATTGGCTAGGGAAACTGACAGCCCTTCCAAGTGCTCAAAAGAAGCCTCTTTCTCAACAAACCTCAGTTCTGCAAGGATCTGTCCAATATGACTGGTTTTGCAAAAATCTGAGCAGGGCAAGACATTTAGATTATTCTTGAATAATAAGGGAAAGAGCTACAAGAATATTATGGGAAAATAAGTGTTAGTATTCTCTTTGCTCCTGTTGTGAGATATTGAATTCTTTCCTGATTAATAGTAGGTTTGGAAAAGAGCCTCTCCTAAGCACCTTGCTCTAAGCCATTTGGAGCCTTAGAATTCAGGCGCAGTACCCTTGCGTTCTCCTGGAAAGAAAAGACAGGCAGTAAAATTGTAAACTAGTTTCTTTATATACCCTTAAAAATATTTATGAAAATATGATTTAACTCATTTAACCCCCCCCGAACATCTTCCAAATTGGCACAGAGCTCATAGTGAAGCATATTACAGCAATCTGGTGCAGAAAATCTGAACATGGGCTACATGATGGGTTTACCTTTGTCTAGGAGCCAACCCCACACAACCTGTTTGCTCACTCTCCCCCTTCCCAGGGATGGGGGAGAGAAACAAAGGGGTAAAGGGAAAAAAAGGACTTGAGATATGAACAATTTAATAACTAAACCACAACAATATTGAAAATAATAATATATAAAAATTTACAAAATAGTGATACATGGTGATATTGCTCACCACCCTATGACCAAGGCTCAGTCCATTCCTGGTTAATGATCCCAAGCAGGAAGACAACAGCCTGAGTGTCCCAGACTGAGATCTGACCGAGGGAGGGAGAAGGCCTTGGGAGTGGGACCACCCCGAGAGAGCCGACCCAGAAAGAGAGCTGACCCAGAGGCAAAAGGGACAAGCTTCTGGAGGGCCCTTACTATATACTGGGCATGACGTGTATGTTATGGAATAGATTATTGACCACTTTGGTTCTCAATCCTGAAGCTAAGATCAAATCCTAGGCTAGCAACTGGGGCTGTGCTCACTCCCAGCTTCTCCTGCACTTGCGAACAGCAGAGATCCTGGAAATCCTTGAGTATCCTGGCAACAACTATAAACATCACTGTTATCACCCTTCTTAGCACAAATCCAAAACACAGCCTCTTGCTAGCTATTATAAAGTAAATTAACTCTGCCTCAATTTAACCCAGGACAGCTATCAGATTCTTCTAAGAACAAACAACTGCCTCAGTTACTGTGGCTATTTGTTTATGCAAAACTGCCTTGACCCCAAAGTAGTAAGATTTGGCAAATGACCATGAGTCAGGAGGTTTTGCAGGAGACTGTCTTCTTACTCAGAAAGGGCAAAGTGGTAGTTACGCCTGGGTTTTATTCTTAGGATCCTAACTTATAACAGTAACACATGGATGCTTCATAAACCATAGACAAATACTAGCTTTTCCAACACAACAGAATGCCTTACTGACTTTTACCAGAATATTTCTTAACTCTTCACTTTAATCCAGTCTTTCCAGCTTCAATTACCATCCTCGATTTCTACATTCTCTGCTGAAAGAGATACTGCCCACTGGTTATTAACACAGTAAAACCAAAATTCGAACATCCATGCATATAGAGTTCTTGGCTTGTGAGATATATAAATGTTCCCTGATTAGCTGGATTCTGAGCTCAAACACTTCAGGGTCCATTATTTGCCTGTTTAGGGTACCGTCACTTCTGGTGAGCTCCTCTTTTTGAATAAAGAGCTACATTTATCTCTGAGAATTTAGAGTACTTCGAACCTTATCAGAGCCTTTTCACATCGCTGTATGATATATGTTCATGTAGCAAAATGAAGACAGAACTGTAATATGTTCAGTAAACCTCTGTTTTCCCAATCTAATAATAGCATTTCAGGCATGGTGCCCAAACCTTGACATCTACTATTGGCCAAAATACGGGCTCTCTGTTCTATATATGCTGTTATTCAAATTGCTGCTATATGCTGAAGCACATGCCCTCATCTTAATTTGTTTTGTTGCCCTTGTTAAGTAGACAATACCAGAACACTCTTGTTTTGCTCCTTTGACAGCTATGTGAAGAAAATTAGAATTATCTTAATTATATACGCCTTGAGTCCCAAAAGTCCTGTTAGTTTTAGAGGACACTCTGCATTGGATAAAAATAATTTAAAATCTTAGTTTTGCTAATGTATTAAAATCACTTTGGTTCACATCTTTTGAAGAGCCCAATCCACTGATCACTGAGGCTGACAGATTTCAGTAACCACTGAATTATAGAATTATAGGCTTTTTCACACGCACCAATAAATGTAGCTGCACATTTGTCACCTAATCAGTGTAGATATTATCTCCGTAATAATAGCAATCTAAAGTCAGTTACTTTTAATAGAAAGTAGGTATGTAAGGCAGAAGTTCTGAGCAATCAGACAAAGCAGCACAATTAATGTAATAAAAAGCTTCAACAGGAAGTCTGTTGTGTCTGTTTCCCTCTTAATCAACTGTAAAATTATAAAGGAATTACAGGCACTATAAAGTCACACAAGAAATATGCCATAGACTTTTCCTTTGTTATTGAACAAAATTCCCTACCCATATAAGGAAAAATAATCTGTAAAGATAAATAATTCTTTCAGGTGCTTCTGTTTTTTTCCCTTTCAGTTATGGGTGGATGAAAATCGAACTTTCATGCTGCTGTTTTTCTCATACCTGCATTTTGACATTAAAATAATAGAGCCAATGAAGTGAACATGGTTCTAGATTTATGTCACACATATCACTCTGTCAGTTAGCAACTGACATAATGACAATGTGGCCAGGGAAAATGTAGGTGGAAAAAAGGGTTTTTAACATGTGCAAAAGAAGCAGTCTGGAGAGTCTGCATACACCAGTGGCATGACTAGCTGCATTCCCCTTGTATTGCTTAAAAATGTATTGCTTAAAATAAAATCAAATATTGCAGGTCTTGTGGGTGTGAGGTAAGTCTGATAAACACAAACGTTCTAATTTTCTGCTTTCAAAGAAAGGTCTGTCAAGGTTAACGCTGAAGGTTCCTGAAGAATTTTGATTGCCACAGAGCAATAGTTTGAGAAGTGTAACTGAAGAAAGTGAAACAATAGCCTACTGAAATATCAAGGGAACTGAGATTGTTAGCAGTGTTCACACAGCATCATACACCATGGCATCCTGGACATGAATATTCATGCATCTACAGTTATATATGCACAAAAGCCTTAAAAAGTTCCCAGAGATATTATCACAGTGTAACTATTAATCCCAGTTAATATGTCCCGAAAAGAATAAAGCCTGGAACTACACAAAGGGAAACTTTTGCTAGCAATACTCAGTTTGTATAGGAAAATTCTTTATTTGTACACGCTGAATTTTGAACGCTGGTATAAGGATTTGCAAGGTGTTTGAATGGTTGTGCCCTAGAGTAGAGTACTACATGCTTTGTGTTCATATTGCGTTCCCTTCCCAAAACAATGATCCTGTCTATAATTTTTGCCAGAAACTGTGCCACTCCAAATTACTTCCTGGATTGTAACTAGGCACTGGTTTTGGGTAAAAACATTCCAGGAAACACACTAGAAGCCAAAAAGCATGAATGATAGTATTTGAGTCTGAGCTCTGGCCCTGCTTGATTTACAAATAACCAACAGGTACATTCATAGTTCAAATGAAGAGAGGCATGGATATGAACAGCTCTAACTGGTTTTTAACTACTCATTTGGCTATTTTTTTTTATTCACTCTCTGCTTTTTTTTTTTTTTTTTTCCCCCCTGGATTGCTCTCCTCAAGAAGAAACTCGTATTGATGCTAGCCTTAAGCAACGTCAAGGATGCAAGTCAGACCTTGACACTCAGCCTGGAGATTAGTGATTGATTCTTTTCCTCTTTTATTTAAAATCATAGTTACAGACAGTAAATAATGCTCCATTAGACATCTGTTTAAGGAAAACACAGTCTCTGGTGGGAAAAGTAGCATGATCTCCAGAAACCAGTGACAGCTCAGAAACATCCCTGCACTTAGCACTTCCTACTGGCTATTCTATAGATGACTTCCCACTCAGTAATGTGCCTTCTGGTTTGCTTTTTAAGAGACATCTTAACCACACCATTGAATATATAAAGAACATTACTGCTAAATTTATATAATCTAACACTTTTGTTCATGAATGTGTGCAGAATTTGGCATTTTTAATTGTAATATATATAGACTCACTTTACATGAGTGTCTTATTACTGATTTACAAACGCATTGTAAAGATGTATGATACAAAATTATAAATCTTTATAAAGATATTTTAGCCATTGCTGAAATAGGTCTCATCTAGATCCGCAGAACACCAAATTAAGTAATAAACAGTTATCTAAAAGATGGAAAAGTCTCCACTTTCATTCTATTGTCTATATAGAACACAGTCCCCCAAAAATGACCTATATGAACTGATACTCATAAGGAATGTGTAACTACTTTTAAAAACATGTGTGTGTTTGTGGAGCTGACATAATGCACATTTATTCATAATTAAAGCACCTCCAGAATTCTTCATTATAAAATAATATTCATAATCTTATTTGTAATAGAATGCTGACATTATTGGAAATACTTTTCTATAGAAAATATTATTTAGTTTTACACAATAATCCAAGCCCAACAACACACACATGTAAGACCCTTTACAATTTTCTCCTACTTTCCTCATTAGGCTCAATGATCAAAAGAGATCAATGGCTCTGAGGTGACAAAAGGTGTATTTTGTCTGTTGCCCGTGCCCTGCCTTAAACAAAGACAAAGATTTAGTTTATATTTACTTTCTGAAGCATTGCTACTTTCATTTCTCTGAGTATTGCCCCATTCAGCTGCTTTCACTAGCAATCTGTTAGTGATCTTTTCCTTTCATCTCTCCACACATATATCCTAATGAAATCATTATGGCTGAACTGTTGGTTTTCATCCTCCTCTATTCCTACAGTATATGGTGGTAATGATCTCATTTCATTTTGATACACTGACGATACAGCTGTCCTTTCCATCCCCAAAATCTATTGGATGTTTATTTAAATAAATATATTTAATTATTCAAATCACACAGCTGTATAATCTCACTTGATGTGAAAACATTTGATTATCAGATATGGGATACTGACATGGCTGCCAACATTTGTTTCGTTGTGTAAATTACAAGTTGTTAAACAACAATACCCTGAACTGCTATATGACAAAAAAAGAAAAAGAAAAAAAAGGTTTGATGATGGTTTGAAAAGTTTTGCTATTAAAAGGGGAAGATGTGTCTCAATTTGTATCTTCATGCATTATAATCCAGTGTCAGCTCCCATTATGTTACATTTTTAACTGAGAGGACAATAATTCTTCCACAATGAATTTATTTTACGTTTAGTCTCAGGATTTACCTGATATATGGAAGTGTTACCAAAGCAAGAATTGCAAAAATAGGCAAACATTTCTTAATAGGCTACTGTATGAATAGTGGAGCTTCACTAATTTCTACCTATTTCTGGGGAACAGCTCATGCAGTTTCTGGAGCTGGGAAACAAGTGGAAAGTTTAATCATCTTTCTGGCCTTGTACTCTGTTTGAAAATTTCTCCTTACCCACAGAAACAGTATTTTTGACTTTGTTCATAATGCTGGCCAGCCTTTCATCATGAACAACATGTAATCATGACCTAGGATAAGGTTTTTTATTTCTTTTGATCTGCTAACTTTCTATGTTCCATAAGGCACTGTTGAAGAGTTCCTTAAAAATGCAAGATTACCCTGAAGGTATATGCATAGGGAAGAGGGATTTTCTACCTCCTCCCTCTTTTTTTTCCTTACTTCCCCACATCAGATGATGGGAAGAGCCTGCTGTGTAATGGGAAAATTGTGTGGGTTGATGAGAACTAACCCTTCAGCTCTCATTAGCTGGAAACTATTGCTAACTAATAGCATAGTTCATAGTTTTGAACTGAAATGTCTCAGTCGAGTCAGATAAAAACTCAACCAAATAATGTAGCTCACCAAATAACAGTAAACAAGAGAAAAAGGGTCAACACATTTGCTTATGAATGTATCTTCCTTTTCTTAGCTGTTAAAAACCCCCCACCTCTGCTAGCTGCTTCTGTGGCTCAGGGAAAGCGAAGGCAACTTTCTGAATTTCTTTCCCTTCCACCAAAAGAGAAATGAGGGAGTCAGTGCTACAAAGGAAAGAACAGCACCTGCTCACATCCTTTCAGGTCAACGTCAGAAATGATGGAGTTATAATACAGTCTGTTAAGCAGCCTCCTGCTAATCTCCACCCTCAATGGAAGCCTGATTCGAATACTTTAGTATAAAAATCTCAAGAGCAGGCTTATGGGACACTTTAACCTTATAAACATATACAAATTTTCTCCTTGACACCCTCTCTCATGAGAGCCAGAACTTGATGTCTTGTGGGTCAAAAGCATCCAAAACTCAGTTGGAATGCCATTGGCACAGGTCCCTCTTACTCTCACACCATTTCAGGTATCTTGAATTAACATCACAGGCACACTGTACTTATATTAGCTCAGTCTCCAGTATTAATTTGCATAATGGTACTACTACCCCGAAGAGGTTCCGTTGGAAAGTGACATATTAAAAAACACATTAGAGGCATTTTTTTCTAAAACATTTTGAAATAAACTATGTTTCAGTTTTAAGAGTGAAATTTGTCGTTTATGCTCGAAGAAACTAAAAATCAAGAGACTTGTCATAAAATAGTAAGCTTTAGCTGAACTTTGTAAGCCAGTAAGATCAGATATAATGCAAAGTTTGGATTTGTAACCCTGGATGTTCTAATTTACCACATTAACGTTTATGTTCTGCATTTGGATCTAACTTAAAAAGGAAGTATAAAAACCCAAATACAGGTTTTTGTTTTTCATTTAGATGCAAGCACAATTCTCATTAAAATGTTATTAAGGAATAATGGATATGTACAGGATCTTCATAGGCCCCACACTAGATACTCACATCCTGTGAGTAAGAAGAGGGATGATAACTGCAAAACTGAGATATTAAAAATAAAATAAGCACAAAAAAATACTGTTTGCTTCCTCAAAATAAGGAAGATGTTTCAGAGTTCAGGATGTTCCATGAATTACAAAGCCATAAAGCCAAGGTACAAGCGAGAATAAAGAAGTATACAAGCAGTGGGAGGTACATGGGGCAGCTACTCTTTTTCAGATTCAGCTTTCTCAAGATGTTGAATACTACTGTATACTGTATAAAGGAAAGAGAATTAAAACAGTGTTTACAGCTCAAGGGTCTTGCTTTCTGAAATTTGTATTTGATGATATCAGTTTTTCAGAGATCAGGAAAAGGTTCACATAAGAATGATAAGTCTGTTTTATTCTGAAACTGAGAACAGGTTGCACCAGTACCTGTGTCTATGCTAGACTTCTACCGAGGAATAAAACTTGTTCACTGACTAGTACATTTTTATCATTGAAATTACTACCTGAATAGATTACTATTCCATGTGAGTAAGTGGAACAGATCCAGTACTATGTTATTTTACTATCAATCAATGAAAGAACTCAGAAGTTTTATAGATTTGAAGCATCATCTTATATTAACAAGGGAAATCTAGTGAAAGGATTAGAAAAGATTGAGTAAAAAAGGAAATATAGTGTGCATTGGAAAGCAAATATGGTTTGGGGTTTGATCTTTATAAAGTATTTTATGTGTATGCCAAAAAAACCCCAATCAAAGCATTATTTTTCTCATTTAGGCAAAGAGTAGGATGTTACATCCAATAAATAAATTAATCCATTTTCCTTTGAGGGCAGAGATTTAAACATAATGGACATATGCATTATTCATATATATTATATACATTTACATATATAGGCTAAGATAAATATATAGATGATTGTGGTAGTGAAACAGATAATTTTATTTCTGATTTCAATATTGTTCTGTGCCATCATCTAAGCAGAACATATTATATCATCTAAACTCTGGGAATGGCATGATAATAGCAATGTTGATCAGGACAAAATACTTTGCTGTATTTTAACTGAAGGGTGTGAACCTCTCACTGGGATAGTTTATACAGAGACCCCTTTCACATATATTCCTCATAGATAAATATTGAGATTATCTGAATCCTTTTTTTGGGGAGGGCTTTCCCATTCAATCTTTACTTTGTCCTCCTACTCATATCTATTGAACCTTTGGAGTAGAATCCTTTCCCTCAAATGAAATTTATTAAATACATGAGAAGAGGTCGCTGTTTGAAAGAAAGCCTGCTTAAATGAATGGATGGGAAGTGACTTTAAAAGTGACCTAGAATAAATTGTTCTCTGCAGGTATTTCTACTATTTTTATTTCTGTACATATTATTTTTTGTTTACTCATAAAAATTTGCTTGATTTCAAGAATTTATGTTCAATTACAATTAAACTCCTCTTACTTGCAAAATTACACACCTACATCCACCATTTCTGTAACTCCTGAAAGTAAATGTTTAAAAAAAGAGATTATCTGAATCCTGTTGGTAAAGACCAGCTGAATGGAACTCTTGCACATTCACGGGGAAGGCGGAATTAAGAATGAAGAAAAGTCATCTACAGTTGCACAAACATTTTAATTTCTGAAAGCTGCAAAAACTTTTAGAAATTCCACCTGAGGCTGGTTAAACTGTTCTTCATTTTGACTCTCAAAACTAATATTACTTCTTTCCCTGCCCCCCTGCCTTTATCAGAAACTCTTTTCTTCCATGCTTGTCAATTTGTTCTCTCCTGATTCAGACATACGGTTTGCATTAAGTTCACTTTTCTTTTCTGGGTGAGTCTTTTAATCTGGCAGATGTTTGAACTTCTGTTACCAAAACCCCTCATAATTCTTTAAACCAACGTGTTTTAAATTACTTGCAGTCAACGGTGTAAAGTGATGAACACAGTGCTCTTTACTCAATAAATTTCTTGATATTTTTGTTACAGTATAAGATTCATAAATGTGGTGATTTTGTTACCTTCACCTTGGTCTTAGAGTTTGCAACCTTTATGTCTCATCTGTCTTACACCAGTACATCACTGTGATAGTTTAATTGTCTTCACTGGAGGTACTCCGAAGGATACTCTTGAAATGTTTTGGGAAAAACATTTGCATTGGTGAACAGTATACCAGGCAATTGCTGATGAACTCCAGCAAACTGACCTGACTTGAAGTCTCTCTGAAACTATTCAGTCTGGAATAACCTTTAACTATCTTTTATTTACATATCAGTTATGACAAACTCTTTTTTTCTCTTTCCCCTTTCTCCTTTCCCATTTCCCCTTCCTTTGGAATTATATTAATTCATTTTGCTTGAATTAAAGTCTCTCAGAGACAAGTTACATTTTCTCTGTATTTAACTTTTTCATTTCCTCTTTTACTGCAAATTCCAGACAATATTCCTCATACCAAAGAAAAGCAGGCTGAATTTTGTTCCTTTTGTCATCCTAGTATATTTTAAAACTAGAGCAATATTGTTATTTTCCTAATCCATGGAACTGATTTTGGCCACACAAAAGTTTAATCAGATCAACTAAAACAGTATGAATTTTGTTTATTTAAATTGGCTCAACCCTGTCATGGGATATTTCTCAATTATTTTAAGAGTTCTTTTTATCAGTTTAGATTACATTTCTAAAACCATGTATTAAAGGAATTGTATATTCTTGTTATCAGTTTGATTACTTTATTCTTACTTCTTCTGATGTCATAGCCTTTGCTTTCAGTGAATACTTGATCATCAATGTACAGTTTTGTTTAAATACAGTCTGTTTTGACATACTGATCTCTTCTTGTATTGACTTTGACACCTGAAGTATATTTGTACAAGGTGGATAAGTAAGTAACGTTACAGTAAAAAAACATACAATGAAAAATGGTTCACCTGATGTATAATGCCCTCTTCCATTCCAATTACTGCATTCTGCTTCAGTGAACTGATAAATTTCATAGATAACTTATTATGCTTTTTTTGACCCTCCCATATCTATTTTATATAATAGAAAACACGTGCTTATGACTACATGGTACAATTTTTAACTAGACCTCACAGATTAGAATTTTTTTGGATATGCTTCTTCATCTTTTGTTACCCTTTCCTAAAGTAGTACTGTCTAAATTTAGGTAGAGTCCCTTTCCTGAAGATGTTGAACATAGACATACTGTTGCTTGCGCTGTTCTTATTCCTTAAATTAAAGAGTTCAAAGACAATAGTTATATGTTACTTAGTATTAAATCAAGAAAAACATTTTCCTTTTTTTTTTTTGCTAGAAGTAATCTTAGTCTGGTGCCCTTTTCACAGCAAACATGCAAATGACCAAAATCACTATTTATTTGTCTAACTGCTGTTTCAAATAAGTAACTCTAGATTAAAACATTTGAAAAAAAAAAAAGCCTGTAACCCTTGATCTGATGTTATATTTTTCTTTCCAATATGACAATCACTAGATTTTACATTAGACACCAATTATTGGGTCTGCTATAATTTTGGCTCAGTTTTGATTCAAAAATTTAATTTCAGTTCCTAACATACTCCATTATTCCAAGCAAACTGTGTTACCCACCTGAGCTACATGAAACCTACAGGCCCTCTATATAATTTCTGAAACTTGTCATATTTCTTCAAAGCTTAAGTAATTAGGCCTTACTATGTGAGCAATGGTCCCCAGAGGTGGGGCAAATGTTTTCTCAGCACATTCCCCCCCTTTGTCTCCCCAGGAAGCACTGGCTCTAGTTCTGGACCAACCTTTTCTCTTATTGCTGAATTTAAGTTAGAAGTGGTTTTTTACATAAAATTGCACTCACAGAACACTGTTTCAAGCTCTGATTAAGTAATTCTCTTGGCTATAAGTTCACACACCCACTACACTGTAGGAAGAAGATATAGCATTACATTAATTAATTTTACTTGAATTAGGAAAAATCTAATAAATGAGGAACTGATTACTTGATTACTTTCCATTGTTAAAAACTCCTACTTTCTTCTCAAGGTCTTTAACTTTCACTGAGTGCATTGCTGAGACGATAGGTCTTCTGATGTTTGGTTTAAGATATAAGTTAAAAAATAACAATAAGAACATAATGATAAAAGCCAAATGAATTCTACAAAAATAGAATAAACAACTCCTCAGAGAATAATAAAACATAACTGTGGTGGGTTGGCCCTTGGCTGGGGGCCAAACCACACACACCCGCTCACACAGTCCCCGCCCCCACCCAATCATAGGGGAGAGAATTAGAGAGGTAAATGGCAAAGAAGACTCGTGGGTTGAGATAAGGACAATTTAATAACTAACCTACAATAATATTGAAAATAATACTATATACAAATATGCAATGTGATACACAGTGATTCTGCCCCTCCCCACCTGATGAC